>APFE030303330.1:0-20424 GCA_000404065.3 Pinus taeda
GGGGATTTGGAAGAGGAAATCTACATGAAGCAACCTGAAGGCTTTGCGGTGAAGGGTAAGAAAGAACTAGTTTGCAAGTTAAAGAAGTCTCTGTATGGGTTAAAACAGTCACCAAGGATGTGGTATCAGAAATTTGATACATTTATACGGGGACTTGGCTTCACCAGAAGCAAAGCAGATCATTGTGTTATTTTAAATTAATTGGTGAACGTGTTATTTATCTGGTCTTGTATGTGGATGATATGTTGTTGGTTGGAAATGACAAAGAAATTATCCAGGATTTGAAGACCCAATTGTCCTCCAAATTCGACATGAAACATCTTGGTGCTGCAAACTATATTTTGGGCATGGAAATTAAAAGAGATTGGTCAAAGAGGAAGCTTTGGTTAAACCAGAGGAAGTATGTCAAGACAATAATGCAGAGGTTTAATATGCGGGATAGTAAACCAGTGAAGGTTCCTATTCCTGTAGGTGTAAATTTATCTGATAAACAGTGTCCTAAGACACAAGAAGAGGAAGAGGACATGTCCCATGTTCCATATGCAAGTTCAGTTAGTAGCCTGATATATGCGATGGTCTGTACTAGACCAAACATTACACATGCAGTGGGAGTATTAAGCAGGTTTATGTCAAAACCAGGGAATGAGCATTGGACAGCAGTGAAGTGGGTTTTCAAATATTTGCGTGGCACTAGTGATTATGGTTTTTGCTACCAAGGAAGACCAGGATTGGACAGATTTTTGGATATTCGCGGCTTTGTTAATGCAGTCTGGGTTGGAGATCTGGATCAGAGAAGATGTAGAAGTGGGTATGTGTTTAACCTATTTGGAGGTGCAGTTAGTTGGATGATTAAGAAACAATTTGTAGTTGCACTATCAACTACAGAGGTAGAATACATGGTAGCCACTCATGCAAGCAAGGAAGCAATTTGGTTGGAGAGATTGTGTTCAAGTATGGGGTTAGTACAGGGAGCTATAAGGATAGACTGTGACAATTAAAGTGCAATTTTATTGGCAAAGAACACTGCTTATCATTCAAAGACAACAAATTGATGTTCAATATCACTTTGTGAGGGATATGATAAAAGACAAAAAGGTATTGCTGATAAAGGTGGACACTTTGAAGAATACTGCAGATGCATTGAAAAAAGTTGTGAGCTTTGAGAAATTCTCTTGGTGTAAAAAAACAATGGGTGTTGCAGGGATTGATAAATGACTAAGCTCTCCTATGGCCCCCTGTGGAAAGAAAACAACAAGAGGGAGAATGCTGGGTTGTGTTATATTCTTTCCACGACTAGCTCCCCTAGTTGACCTGGGGGTTAGAGGGGGGGCGGAGCCCCCCTTCATTGCATCGACTACATAGCAGGGGGGTTGTTATCACCTCAAAAAACTCTCCTAGGTTGTAGCTCGGAGATGCTGGGGAACATTACAAAATCAACTTAATGTTGTAAATGGATGAATGGAAGGAATGATACTTGTTCAAACCAAATAAACACTTCTACTTTGCTTGACTCCGGACATGCGTGAACACCCCCAGACTACAAGGCTTTAGACCACCAATTACTCACAGTTTAAGGATTGGGTGAGTATGGAGAATACCGACCACACTAGCAGATGCACAAGACCTTGTGATGGTCGGCTGCAACCAGTAAAAATCTCTGCAAATCTAATTCCCTAATGTACAGATAGGATGACAGCTCTCTATCACTAGGTCAAAAGAAACCTAAATAACTCATTCACTGATACATACAAGATTTTAACACAGAGGTAAGATGACAACTACTCTAATGCTAAACAGCAAGAGTTTCGAAATGCAACATATCAAGCACAACTTAGAAAACAAGGTAAATGGAAAGTGAGTAATTAACAACAAAAGAAGCTTGTATTAGCTGAAAATGAAGATGAGACGCTGGAAGTATCAAAGTAGTTACAATCTGCAGAAGTTGAACCTTACATCAAAATAACAACCATCAACCCTGATTACATCTTGTTTTTTGGTATATATAGAGTTTGAATACAAAGGCACTCGGCCATTCTAGGTATGGAGGGGTCATAATTGACCATCAACCACTTTAACTACCTGATGGAGTCTCTGGTGCGATTGCTTGCTATGGTGGGTGAATCCAGTCATTTTAGGTGCTTTGTTGTCCTTCTTGGGTAGGTGGAGTGTCGTGCAAAATGAAATTCCATAACTGTTTAATGCATTCACCTGCTCAGGCTCTGTCCTTTTCTTTCTCAGCCATACTGTCTATTGAAAGTGGTTGTTGAGGAGGAAATCCACCTAGTACTGAAAATTGGTCACCTTCGTCCTTTTGGGAGCATGGAATGGTTAAGGTATGAGGACTACACATTGGGTGGAATAGTCAGATGGCGGAGCGAGATTGGCCATTGGATTAAGGGGATAAACGACGGGGATTGCTTGGCTGAGGGCATTGGGAGATATGGGAGTGAGGCGACGTGGGCTGTTGGATCTTGGGAAAACAGATCCAACGGCTATCGGACGGAGGAGACGTGCGGGAGTTAACGGGCGGGGATGGAGGACGGGCAGTAAGTGGTATTGCTCACACCAGCATTGAGGGTTGGGCGGTAAAGGTACAATGGCGTGCAATACCACTCGGAGTGTGACGCGTGGCACCAGGGAAAGGACAAAACCACTTTTCATCGTGTGTTATCGTCATAGCAGCTTGAAGGTGCAGGGAGAGTGACTACCGTCCAATTGCGGTAGAGATGATCGGATGGTGAGGAAATGGTCGCGTAAGTTACTGCGATGGGAGACGTTAGATCGAGGTGGCGGAGATCAAAGGCTGGGGTTACGGTGAAGATTTTATGGAGGTGAGGGAAACCATTTCCTTTGAGCATGACCACGGACCAAGTGTGCCTCCAACTTTATAAAATCAATGTTATATCACAGAGCTAACACTAATTAATGTTATCACCCCAAGAAACTCTCCTAGGTTATAGCTTGGAGATGCTCGGGAACATTAAAAACTCAACTTAATGTTGGAAATGGATGAATGGAAGGAATGATGCTTGTTCAAGCCAGATAACCACTTCTACTTTGCTTGACTCGAGACATGCATGAACACCCCCAAACTACAAGGCTTTAGACCACCAATTACTCAGTTTAAGGATTGGGTGAGTATGGAGAATACTAACCACATCAGCAGATGCACAAGACCTTGTGATGGCCGACTGCAACCAGTAAAGAGGTATGCAAATCTAATTCCCTAATGTACAGACAGGATGACAGCTCTCTGTCACTAGGTGAAATGAAACCTGAATAACTCATTCACTGATACATACAAGATTTTAACACAGAGGTAGGATGACAGCTACTCTAATGCTAAACATCAAGAGCTGAGAAATGCAGCATATCAAGCACAACTTAGAAAAGAAGGTAAATGGAAAGTGAGTAATTAACAGCAAAAGAAGCTCTTATTAGATGAAAATGAAGACAAGGAACTGCAAGTATCAAAGTAGTGACAGTGTTCAGAAGTTGAACCTTACATCAAAACAACAACCATCAACCCTGATTACATCTTGTTTCTGGGTATATATAGAGTTTGAATACAAAGGCACTCGGCCATTCTAGGTATGGAGGGGTCATCATTGACCACAAACCGCTTTAACTGCCTGATGGAGTCTCTGCTGCGATTGCTTGCTGTGGTGGGTGAATCTAGTCCTTTCAGGTGCTCTATTGTCCTTCTCGGGCAGGTGGAGTGCCGTGGAAAATGAAATTCCATAACTGTTTAATGCATTCACCTGCTCGAGCTCTGTCATTTTCTTTCTCAGCCATACTGTCTGTTGAAGGTGGTTGTTGAGGAGGAAATGCACCTGGTACTGAAAACTGGTCACCTTCATCGTTTCGGGAGCATGGAACAGTTAAGGTACAAGGACTGCACAGTTGGTGGAATAGTTGGATGACGGAGCGAGACTGATCGTAGGATTGAGGGGATAGACGGCGGGGATTGCTTGGCTGAGGGCATCGGGAGATATGGGAACGGGGCGGCGTGGGCCATTGGATCTCGGGAGGACAGATCCAACGGCTATCGAACAGAGGAGACGCACAGGAGTTAATGGGCAGGGATGGAGGACGGGTGATAAGTGGTATTGCTCGCACCAGCGTTGAGGATTGGGTGGTAAAGGTACAATGGCGTGCGATACCACTCAGAGTGTGACGCGTGGCGACGGGGAAAGGACAAAACCACTTTTCATCACGTGTTATCATCCTAGTGGCTTGAAGGTGCGGGGAGAGCGACTGCCATCCGATCACGACAAAGATGATCGAACGGCGAGGAAACGGTCGCGTAAGTTACTGTGACGGGAGCTGTTAGATCGGGGTGGCAGAGATCAACGGTTGGGGTTACGGTGAAGATTTTATGGAGGCACGTGGTCGTATGAGCACAGGTTTTAACGCCTGGGGCTTAAGAAAAAGAGTTTTGTGTGATTTTTTAAGAAAAGCATGGGTAAAGGAGATAAAATGGAAATGAGCGAGGTAAAGGAAAAGGTGAGGGAAACATTTATTAGCCTCCTTTGAGCATGACCACGGACCAAGTGTGCCTCCAACTTTAGAAAATCAATGTTATATAGTAGAGCGAACACTGGCTCCTTTTGGGGATGAGATCCTCCCTATGGCATCTCAAGAACTGCAGATCATTGCTTTCTCTGTGAAAACCAAAGTAGCAAAATTCCCTAGTGTTCCATTGGGCATGGAGTCTAACTGAGTCTACACTAATACTGACAAACTAACATATTTACAAACTTAAGGCCTGAAGACCTCAAACAGCATAAGTTTTCAAAAATCGGCCATTAACTGAGCCATCAAAAACTGTCTCCCCTTCCACACTTTGAAGTATGAAAGTATTGTTCCCTTGGATCTGAGAAATAATAAAAGCCCCTGTCCATAAAGCGTCAAACTTTCCATGGTTGTCTTTCCTCTCTTTCAGTGTATCCCACTTAAGGACCAAATCTCCAACCTGAAAGTTATCTGTTTTTGTTCTTCTGTCAAAAGCTTCTTTAATTCTCTGCTGATGTGGTGCAGACCTTTAAACCAGCTATTCTCTGATTTGATGTACCTCAGCTAGATCAGTGATCCTCTTTGCCATGTCTTCTTGCTCATTCTGCTCTTCTTGCAAGAACTTTGCCACAGTGGGGGTTAACTGAATTGGGAATACAACTTTAGTGCCATATACCAACTTGAATGGAGAATTCCTTGTGGATTTCTTGGTGGTTACTCTGTCAGCGCACAGTGCATACTTGAGTTTAGAGTCTCAATTATTTTTGTTGTCTTCTAGCAGCTTTTTGATTATCCTTATCAGGATTTTGTTGGAAGATTCTGCTAGACCATTGCCTTGAGGGTAGTATGAGGTGGAATGAACCAGCTTGATGCCCATTGAGTTGCACATGTCCACCAACTCCTTTGCCTTGAAGGTTGTTGCATTATTTGTGACTAATTTATGTGGACAACCAAATCTGGTGAAGAAATTCTCTGCGAAGAACCTCATGACCACATCATGATCAGCCTTTTCTAGTAGGAATTGCTTCAATCCACTTGGTGAAGTAATTTGTGGCTACTGGGATCCATCTGTGCTGGCCACTAGAATGTGGATTGATTTCTTCAATGAAATCTAAGCCCCACTGCTGGAAAGGGCTGCTAGCATGTATGGGTTTTAAGGGCAGAGACTTCAATTGCTGTTTCCCTTCAAAACTTTGACACCTGTCACAAGATTTAACAAATGAAAAAACATTAGAAAATAAGGTGGGCCAATAGTACCCAGCTCTGAGGATCTTGTGGGCTGTAGTTTTCCAATAATGATGTCCTCCACATACGCTGGAATGAAACTGCTGCATCAATGCCATGGATTGTTCTTTTTCCAGACACCTCAGAAGAATTCCAGAAGGGTCCCTCCAGTAGAGCAGATTTTCATGGATGCAGTATCTGGCTACCCTGAGCTTAATAGTTCTAGCTTGGATTGAACTAAGGCCTAGAGGAACTTCTAGCTTCAATAAGAATTGAGCTATTGCAGACCACCAATCACAAGAAGCTAGATTTTCTGCCAATGCCTAATTTTTCCCTTGTTCAGCTATTTCCTCTTCTGTCTGACCATTCTCTGCAATTGTGCTTATGAGATTTATGTCCAACATTCTGCAATTTTCTTCAACCATTAACCTGGCAAGGCCCTGTCCTCTGACAAGCTTGGTGGTCTTCAATTTTATGCTAAATTCAATCATCTTTTCAATCCATTTAGCCCTTCTTCCATGAACATTAGGCTATGTTAGCACATCCTTTATTGAAGCAGAGGGCACATAGGCAATTATCTTGGAATGCAGAATGTAAATCCTGAAATCTTTCAGAGATTTGATAAGAGCATATGCTTGTTTTTCAATGATATCATACTTTAGCTCAGCATCTCTTAAGGTTTTGCTGAAAAATGCCACTAGACACTTTGAGCCTTTCCCATCTGCTTGCAATAAAACTGCTGCAAGGGTGTCATCAAAGGCAAAAGAAAATATATGGAACTCTTTGTTGTAATCTGGACTGCTTAAAGTAGGAGCTTCAATAATAGCTTTCTTAATGGACTCAAAGGATCTTTTTGCTGCATCATTCCATTTGATCTCTGACCCCTTTTTCAACATGGAGGTAATATGCTTTACAAGTTCTGCAAAATTTGGGATAACCTCCTCACAAAATTTATTTTGCCCAGAAAGGACTGGATGTCCTTCTTTGATCTCAGGATAGACAAGTTTTGTATTTCTCTTACTCTTTCTGGGTCAATCCGGACACCTGCAGTAGAAACAACATGTCCTAATAGCTTGTCTTCTTCTAAAGCTAACTGTGACTTTGTAGGATTGATTGAAATCCAAAACCTTCTGCACTTCAGGAACACTTTCTTCAAATCTTGCAAATGGTCATGATGGTTGCTGGAGCATATTGTTATATCATCTAGGTAGAGAAGGACAAACTTATCATTCTCTCCCACGAATGCTATATCCATAGCTCTCTAAAAGGTAGCTCCAGCATTCATCAGCCCAAAGGGCATCTTGGAATACATGAAAGTGCCCCAAGGAGTGGTGAATGCAGTCTTCTCTTGGTCATCTAGATGTACAGCAATCTGGTTATACCCTGAAAATCCATCCAAGAAAGTCATCACTTTGGCTCCTGAGACCTTTTGCAGCAAATGCTCCATCTTTGGTAGAGGGTCATTATCTTTCTTAGAGCATTTGTTTAAGTTTCTGAAATCAACACAGACCCTGATTTCTCCATTTTTCTTCCTCACTACCTCCAAATTAGCTACCCATTTTGAATATCTAAGGGGGACTATGATTTTGGCAGCCAGTATTTTCTTAATTTATTTTTCAATCAGAGGGAGGAGTAAAGGATTTATTGGTCTTAGCTTCTGCTTGAAAGGGATGGTGTCTTTCTCCAAGGGGATTTTATGCTGGATGATCTTTTTATGATATGTTTTTCGGGTCACTATATTCCCAGGAAAAGACATCAACAAATTGTTTCATTAAATTGCAGTACTCAAAACTTTGGGCAGCAGATAGATGGGTGGACAGATTTATATATCTTGGGTGTTCTAGACTCCCTATATTATGCTTACAGATTGCAGATTGGTCTTCTTTTTGGGCAGCCTTATAAGGCACATCATTATGTTCAAACAATTTTTCCAAAGGAACTAAACCCTTAGGTATATGATTGTTGGGCAGTTGGACAATGTTATCTCTGCCAATTTTGTTTCTAAGCTGGGATTCGGGGCTTTCTTCCAAGGTTTCATTCTCTTGGTCAATTTGCATTTCAGAGAACTCATCAATGACTTGTAGAAATCTGTTTACCTCATCATCATCCTCAAAAACTTTCCAATGCTGGACATTATCAGGCAAGGATGGTCTGTATTTCAATTGAACTTCGTAAACTAGTCTGGGAGGAATGGGAGGGATAAACATGCTAGCAGACACAACAAGGGAATAAACAAGCTGATTTCTGACTCTAGAGATGTATGAGACACAAAAACTATCAAATGAACATTAAGTCTCCACACCTCATCGTTATATGCTGTCAGCCTTGGGTGCTTTGTTTGAAATATTTTGTTTACTCGCTGAATAATAAGATCAGCATCTCCAAACACCTCTATGTTTCTAACTCCTCTCACTTTTTCTGCATTAATACCCAATATTAGAGCCTCATACTCTGCTACATTGTTGGTGACTTGGAAAACTAGCTTAAAAGACAGATGTGTGCTTTCTTGTTTTGGAGATATCAGCACCACCCCTGCTCCTGCAGTCTCCCTGGAACATGCTCCATCAAATAACATCTCCCAAACCTGACTTCCTTGCTCTCCCTCGGCCTGATTCACTAGTTTCTTTAGCTACAATAAGGCCTTCTGGGATTCTTCAATTTGGAGAATACAAGCTCCAAAATCAGTGTCCACAGCGTAGATAGGATGATTGGAAGGATTCTTCTCATCACTGATGATGTATGCCAGATGTGATTCTCTGTAAAATCTCCTGCTTTCTCCCCCAAAAACGGGATAGTGGCATAAGATAAATCATTCTGCAATGTCCCACCTAGTCTCTTAATCCACCCTCTGGACAGCAGCATGCCAAACTTAGGAGGAACATCTGCTACCACAATGTCCATCATCATACTCTTCATGGGCAACTGAGTTAGGGTAATCTCTAGGTCTTTGATTAATCCTAGGCATTTTACCTTTTTTGAATCAAATGAGAATAAATCATGATATGATCTGGTGACATCAAGGCCTAACTCTTCCATGACAGCTTTGGGCATCAAATTGTGGCTTGCCCCTGTGTCTAGTAGGCAATTATGGAGGGTTTTATCATGAATGGTCAAGGAGACATAGAATGATGGGGAGCTATTATCAACAGGTTCAGTCATTGGGCTAAGAACAACTATAGGCTTGTCATCTTGCAAATTTACATAGTCAATGGGGGCTTGTATGGCTTTCAGCTCAAGGGCATCAAGAATAGGCTTTCTAAAAAATTCACTCCTTGTAAGTTCTATTAGAGGCACATGTATTTTTAGTTTCTAGACTTTCGATTCAAAGCTAAAAGGGGAAGGGGACTTGTCAGGACCTCTTACCTCTTGAGCTAGGGCTTTGAGGATGACTGGATCAGCTGCTGGTCTTCTCTGTTTGATGTTCTGTAGCTCGGTTGGGACAAAAGCTTTTTGGGCAGGATTCTCCTTGACATTGTTTGCTTTTGACCTCAATTTGTATCTTTGTTGCTCGTCAGTTTGTAGAATAGCCTCTCTGTCTCACCTTTGACTAGTTTGGTCCTGTAGCAATGATTCTTCATAGGCAGCCAATGTAAAAAAGGCAGCACTGCCTTTATCTTCCATGCAATGAATTTCATCCTCTTCTTCAAGCTGCTCCTCCTCCATGACCATGTTTTGAAAAGGAGCCTTAACCCTTCGTTCTTCATTTTCTTCTTTACCCCTCTGAATGATCTGCAATTGTTCATTTGCTCTTCTGAATGGATTTGAGTTTCTTGGAGCAAATGTGCTCGAAAGCCTTGCCTTCCCAGAGCTCTGCTCAATCTTCAGCTTAGATATCTCAACAGCCAATGACTCTATCATTTTAGTCATTTTGTCCAACTTAGGTTCTGAAGAGGAAGCAGAGGAAGAAGAAGCCTCACCTCTTTGCTTCCTTCTATCAACATGACTTTTGCGCTTTTCTGCAATCATAATATTAGATTCCACCTCTAGGGCTGCATCTTGCATTTCAGCTAGAGTGGCACATCTTCTTTCTCTCAATAGCAAGCAGAAATCAGAGTTAAAAGCATTGGCATAGGTGAGTTTGGCATAGGTGGGGGTAGGCTTTACTTCATCTGGTATCTTACTATACATACGATTAAATATTTTATTAAAATCACGCAGTGATTCCCCATTTTCCCTCTTGAGGTTACCAAACTCAGTATGGTAATATAGCGAGTCCTTCTTATCCCCCCAATGCTTCAAAAATACATCATTTAAGGCTTCAATGTCTACTATAGACCTAGGGGTCAATTCTCTGAACCACTTTCTAGCCTCTCCATCAAGGCTCTGAACAAACACTCTCATCCACACATCATCTTCACTGATGTCTAGGTTATCAGCATAACTATAAAAAGACTCAAGGTGTTCTTCAACTGTTACTCCCTCTGTACCAGTGAACGTAGGCATATATTTCTAATATTCTCGTGTAGGCATGGCATTCAAAAGAACAGGTAAGACCAGGGGTCCATACCTAGCAGCTATAATCCTTTCCATCTTTGTGGGAGCTTGCTGGCCTACCATGACTGGGGTAGGTGGAAGGATACTGGTAGATTGAGTGGTAGGGAACAATGAAATGGGTGATGGAGACAAAGAAATATGATGGACTGTATGGGAGGTTTTCTTTGGACTGAGATACAAAAGGGAACTAAATGAACAAGGAGCTTTATGAATCTCTAAGGGTGTCTCTTCACTAAGAATTCTAGGCCCTATATCTTCAAACTATACATGTTCAACGACAAGTCTTTCTTACAGAGATTCATAATATTTTTTGGGCTTACCTGATCCTGATGTCCTTTCTGTGATGTTTTCTTCTGCTTAACAACCTTCTCAGGGTCAGGCACTGGGTCAGCTGGTGATTTCTGAGGATTTCTCTGAGTATGCCTCACAAACTGAGCCAGAACTGTAATGTGGAGTCGCCACTAGGTTGATCCTCCAGTAGAGTCACCAGATAAATGATTACAACCAAAAAAGTGTCCAGGCTTTGTCTATCATCAAAGCTGGAACTGTGTCGTTTTTCCAGGGAAACTGAGCTTCAATCTCCTCTCCCTGGAAACGGCGCCAATTAATGTTATCACCCCAAGAAACTCTCCTAGATTGTAGCTCGGAGATGCTCATGAACGTTACAAACTCAACTTATTGTTGGAAATGGATGAATGGAAGGAATGATGCTTGTTTAGGCAAGATAACCACTTCTACTTTGCTTGACTCCAAACATGCGCGAAGACCCCCAGACTACAAGGCTTTAGACCACCAATTACTCACAATTTAAGGATTGCGTGAGTATGGCGAATACTGAGCACACCAGCAGATGCACAAGACCTTGTGATAGCCCGCTGCAACCAGTAAAGTGGTCTACAAATCTAATTCCCTAATGTACAGATAGGATGACAACTCTTTGTCACTAGGTCAAAAGAAACCTGAATAACCCATTCACTAATACATACAAGATTTTAACACAGAGGTAGGATGACAGCTACTCTAATTTTAAACATCAAGAGTTCAGAAATGCAGCATATCAAGCACAGCTTAGAAAAGAAAGTAAATGGAAAGTGAGTAATTGAATGAAAAATAAGCTTGTATTAACTAAAAATGAACACGAGATGCTGCAAGTATCAAAGTAGTTACAATATCTAGAAGTTGAACCTTATATCAAAACAACAACAATCAACCCTGATTACATCTTGTTTCTAGGTATATATAGAGTTTGAATACAAAGGCACTCAGCCATTCTAGATATGGAGGGGTCATAATTGATCACCAACCGCTTTCACTGCCTGATGGAATCTCTAGTGCGATTGCTTGCTGTGGTGGGTGAATCTGGTCCTTTTAGGTGCTTTGTTGTCCTTCTCGGGCAGGTGGAGTGCCGTGCAAGATGAAATTCCATAACTATTTAATGCATTCCCCTGCTCGGGCTCTGTCCTTTTCTTTCTCAGCCATATTGTCTATTGAAGGAAATCGTTGAGGAGGAAATGCATTTGGTACTGAAAACTAATCACCTTCATCCTTTCAGGAGCATGGAAAAGTTAAGGTACGAGAACTGCATAGTGGGTGGAATAGTTGGATGGCAGAGTGAGACTGGCCGTCAGATTGAGGGGATAGACGGCGGGGATTGCTTGGCTGAGGGCATCAGGAGATATGGGAGCGGGGCGGCATGGGCCATTGGATCTCGGGCAGATAGATCTAATGGCTATCAGATGGAGGAGACGCGCGAGAGTTAACAGGCAGGGACGAAGGACGGGCAGTAAGTGGTATTGCTCGCACCAGCGTTGAGGGTTGGGTGATAAAGGTACAATGGCGTGCGATACCACTCGGAGTGTGACGCGTGGTGACAAGGAAAGGACAAAACCATTTTTCATCGTGTTTTATCATCCCAACGGCGCTAGGCTTGAAGGTGCGGAGAGAGCGATTGTCGTCCGATCGCGGCGGAGATGATCAGACGGCGAGGAAACAGTCACGTAAGTTACTGTGACAGGAGTCATTAAATCGGGGTGGCGGAGATCAATGGCTGGGGTTACAGTGAAGATTTTATGGAGGCACGTGGTCGTATGGGCGCGGGTTTTAACGCCCGGGGCTTAAGAAAAAGAGTTTTGTGTGAAATTTTAACAAAAGCATGGGTAAAGGAGATAAAAGGGAAATGAGAGAGGTACAGGAAAAGGTGATGGAAACCATTATCAGCCTCCTTTGAGCATGACCACAGACCAAGTGCACCTCCAACTTTAGAAAATCAATATTATATAGCAGAGCTAACAGGGGTCACAGGGGAGCAGCATCCCCCCTTGTACAGGGGGTTTGAGGAGGGTGGTTATCTGCCCTCTACACGGTCTGAGGCAGCACCTTGGGGGAATTGTTTTTGGATGCTATATTAAATGGGCGAACCTACCTATGGTTTTGTGCATGGTTTTCACACACGGTTTTGGGTACGATGGTTTTCGGTCCATTGTATTGGATGCTTCAGAATGTATATATATGTATTGTTACATTGAAAGGAACATAACGAAAAGTCAAGCTAGTAGTCCCGTTTTTGGGATCGAGGGAAAAATCTCTATATATATGTGTTTTTTATTTTCTGTTCTTAGAATTCATATGCAGGGAATTTTTGTACGGGGTTAAAACCTACATCTGGGGTGCTTTAAACTATTTATCTGTTTTCAACAGTTTTTTTGGACTTAAGAAAACATCCTACAATAATCATAGAAGTACCTTCCCACCCTAACATGTTAAAATACTTCTGAAATGAAGCAACCTTAAAAAAGAGGGGAGAAGTCATGATTTTTGAAAAGAGAGAAGCGAAGCAGAAACCAAAGAGCACTTTTACAATGTTGTTTGGAAAAGTATTTCACAGGAGAAGGAAATTTGGCAACAGGGTGTTGAGAATCAAATACACCAACTTCGACTAAAAGTTAAACAGTGAAAATTGTGCATGCGAGGACATCATTGATGAAACTTGTAACCTTGGTGAACAAAAGAGGCAAGAGTAGTGAGGCATCCACTTTCATAGCTATTATCTTTTCAATAGGATTTTTAAGGTAGACATTCAAGTGTGAGAGTCCATTTTCATATTGAAAAGGGATTTGGATCAAAAACATGTTGGGAAATTCTAGATGACAATAACTGGGAAATGCATAGGTTGCACAATGAAAGGTTTCCTTTTACTCAACAATACAAAAATTATGACTTTAGGGATAAGTGAATGGAATTTAGATATATAAAAAATTCGAGTCACAACATTTAGATGAACGTGTTGTTGGGTTGTGTTATATTCTTTCCACGAATAGCCCACTTAGTTAACCAAGGGGTTAGAGGGGGGGGGGGGGGGTGGTGGAGCCCCCACTTCATTGCGCTGATTGTGTACTGGGAGGGGGGAGGTGGCGGTAATAGGGGGTTTGAGGCGTACCCATAACCCCACTTTATGGGGTCCGGGGAAGCGCCCCAGAAAAGTTGTGTCTCAGATTCAGTATTGCTGAATGTATCAGAGGAAGCTATGGCGAAGGTTTTGTGGGATACTCTGGTTATTGCAATAGGTAGCAATGCAACTGCCTTGCAGTTTGATGAAATAGTCTCATCCTTGCTGACGGAGGAGATGAGACGGAAAAATATGGAGAGCCAGAATGGTGATGCCTTGTCTGTACGAGGACGGTCCCAGAACAAAAATAAAAATAAGTCATCGAGTGGGAGATATAAATCTAGAGGGAGATCTAAATCTCCAGGAAAACTTGTAAAGGTGGTGTGCTAGAAATGCAGAAAGGAAGGGCACTACAAAAGGAACTGTAAATCTAAAGCTTGTGATAAAGGAAAGGGATCTGATGATGCTCCTTTTGCAGAGGTGAAAGCCACCTCAAATGAAGGTGGGGATGTGTACTTGGCTTCTTCAAGTACACATGTAAATCATGAGACATGGTTGATTGACTCAGGTGCACCCTTTCACTTCACTCCCAATACAGAGTCGTTATGTGACTATGAGAAATACAATGGTGGTGATGTATTCTTAGGGGATGATAGGAAGGCTAGAATCATTGGTCGCGGAAAAGTAAAGTTGAAGTTGCAAGGTGGAAGGGTTAGAACACTTCCCGGTGCTCTGCATATTCCTGCATTGGCCAAAAATCTGATTTTTGTAAGCAAGTTGAATGATGCAGGAGTAAAAATAGTGTTCGAGAAAGATACCTTCAAGATGGTTTGGGAGAACTAGTATTGATGCGGGGAGTTTGGATTGGAACTCTATAAAAGCTGCAAGGTAGCACGGTTGTTGATGGGCGCAACAGTTTTGTGGTTCCTAAAAGTGAAACAGAAAATCTAGTGGTCTCTAGAGAGAAGACCATGCTATGGCATCAAAGGCTTGGACATATTGGAGAGAAGGGTCTTCGAATACTTCATGGTAAAGGTATGGTAGAAGGTATGAGTAATAGCTCTCTGGATTTTTATTTTTGTGAAAATTGTGTATATGGGAAGCAGAATCAGGGGAGTTTCCCCTCTGGCGGTAAGAGGGTGACACATATATTAGAACTTGTGCACAGGGATGTGTTTGGCCCTGTGAAGGTTCCATCACTTGATAAGTTTGTGTATTATGTATCATTTATAGATAACTTCTCAAGGAATACATGGATATATTTCCTTAAGAAGAAATTTGAAGTCTTTTACAAGTTTAAAGAATTTAAGGCTCTCGTGGAAAATAAAACAGAGAAGAAGATAAAGGTGTTGAGGACAGATAACGGTGGAGAGTTTTGCAGTAAGTAATTTGAAGAATTCTGTAACAAGTGTGGTATAGCACGGCATAAAACTACTCCATATACACCTCAGCAAAATGGAGTTGCAGAAAGAATGAACAAGACGTTGATGGAAAGGGGAAGAAGCATGCTCAGTGGTGCCGAGTTAGGACAGGAATCCTGGGTAGAGACGGTGGAGACTGCATGTTACCTAGTCAACAGGTCACCTTCATCGGCATTGGAGGAGAAGACTCCACAAGAGGTATGGACTGGTAAGAAACCCTCTCTTTCACATTTGAGGGTATTCGGATGTGATGCATATGTACATGTTCCAAATGAGAAAAGAATAAAGTTGAATAGTAAATATGAAAATTGCATCTTTATTGGGTATAAGGATGGTTTAAAGGTTTATAAGCTTTCGAACCCAGTGACAAGAAAGGTTGTGTACAGGCGAGATGTCGTGTTCAGAGAGGTGAAAGATAGTTTTATCCCTTCCATTTTCTTATTTACCAATGATTATCCGGTGTTAATAAGATACTTGATATTTAATTTCGAACCTTAAATGTTTGGACCGTATTTCAATTATATTATGATGGGTTAGAATTATATTTAATTATTATAATTTAATAAATTGATTATATTTTCATTTAATTACTAAACTTTAAAGATTATTTTGATTCACCCAAATGATCCTGATATTATATCTATAATTTATATAAAATTATATATTGATTGATTAACAAGTATAAATTTCTGACCTTTATAACAATTCAATTATAATTTACTGTAATATATATTTAGTTCTTAATAATAGTCTAAATATTTTAGATTTAACTACCTAATATGATATGGAGTTAGTTTATTTTAATTACTTCTTTTATCTTAATTACCAAATATTATGTATATCCGATTTTTTTTTTTAAATTGAACCATTAATATCATTAACTAATCCATGATATTAATTTGCTTAAATATAATGATTGAATAATAATAAATATAAAATAGAATAAATTACTAAACTCTAAAGATTAGTTTAATTCACCCCAATGATCCTGATATTATATCTGTAATTTATATAAAAATATTTATTGACTAATTAACAATTATAAATTACCTTCCTTTATAACAATTCAATTATAATTTTAGTTCTTAATAATCGCTTGAATATTTTTAGATTTAACAACCTATTAGTATATGGAATTAGTTTATTTTAATCATTTCTTTTATCTTGATTACCCAATATTATGTATATTCGATATAAAAACTATTCCATGATATTAATTTACTTAAATATAATTACTGGAATAATAATAAATATAGAATAAAATAAATTATTATATTAATTTTATGAATTAGTTTATTCACTTCTTTTATCTTAATTACCCAAAATTATGCATATTTGATATATAAACTAATCCATGATATTAATTTACTTAAATATAATTAGGAGAATAATAATAAATATAAAATAAAATATTTTTTTTATGAATTTAGATTATTACAAAAAATTAATTTTAATAAACCATTTGGAAAGTATTTGTATATAATATAATAAAATAATATATATATATATATATAAACAATTGTATTTGGTTAAATATATATATGATTTACTAACTTATGGGAGTCCTTTTCTTATATAGATTTAGCTAATTTAACTTTTTTCCAGGAACAATCATAATTAAATAAATTAGTCGTTATCATTCTAGCTGTTGGAGTCTCTGCCCATACTATTTAACTAGCTAAGCTGGATCGGTTCTTCAACTTGTCCTGACGATGAACCACACTGGTTGGTTCGAAACGCGTCGACAAAAGATCATTTATGTGATTTCACCGGAAATTCTCTAAACGAGATGAAAGATGTTATTAAACATGAATTCCAACCAAAGGAACCTGAGAAGATAGATTTTGAGCTAAAGAAGGAAGAATCAGACTCTACAACAGAGGAGGAATCAAAAGATGAAGAGCCACAAACTCCGGCTGTGAGAAGATCAGTTCGAGAAAGAAGGCAGCGAGAAAGGTATAGTCCATCTGCTTTCTGTTCAAATTTTGCTTTATCTATTACTGATGATAATCCCAGAACTGTGAAGAAAGCAGTGGATTCAGAGGAAAGAAAACTCTGGAAAGAAGCCATGGTTGATGAAATGACATCTTTGCACAAAAATGAGGCTTGTGATCTGGTGGAGTTGTCGGCTGGAAGGAAACCCATTGGCAGCAAATGGGTGTTCAAGAAGAAGACAAATGCAAAAGGAAGGTGGAGAAATACAAACCTCGGTTGGTAGCAAAAGATTATTCCCAGGTGCCGGGAATTGATTTTGGTGATATTTTTCCCCTATTGCCAATGTAACTTCTATTAGATTATTGTTATCTGTTGTTGCTGCTTTTGATTTTGAGGTAGAAAAGATGGATGTGAAGACAACTTTCCTTCACAGGGATCTGGAAGAGGAAATCTACATGAAACAACCTAAAAATTTTGTGGTGAAGAGTAAGAAAGAACTGGTATGCAAGTGAAAAAAGTCTTTGTATGGGTTAAAACAGTCACCAAGGATGTGGTATCAGAATTTGATACACTTATACAGGGACTTGGCTTCACCAGAAGCAAAGCAGATCACTGTGTGTATTTTAAATTAATTGGTGACCGTGTTATTTATCTGGTCTTATATGTTGATGATATGTTGCTGGTTGGAAATGACAAAGAAATTATCCAAGATTTGAAGACCCAATTGTCCTCTAAATTCGACATGAAAGATCTTGGTGCCGCAAAATATATTTTGGGCATGGAAATTAAAAGAGATCGGGCAAAGAGGAAGCTCTGGTTAAACCAGAGGAAATATATCGAGACAATACTGCAAAGGTTTAATATGCAGAATAGTAAACCGGTGAAGGTTCCTATTCCTGTAGGTGTGAGGTTATCTGTTGAACAGTGTCCCAAGACACAAGAAATGGAAAAGGACATGTCCCGTGTTCCATATGCAAGTGCAGTTGGTAGCCTAATATATGTAATGGTCTGTACTAGACCAGACATTACACATGCAGTGGGAGTATTGAGCAGGTTTATGTCAAAACCAGGAAAGGAGCATTCGACAGCAGTGGAGCGGGTTTTCAGGTATTTGCATGGCACTAGTGATTATGGTTTGTGCTACCAAGGAAGACTAGGATTGGATAGAGTGTTGGATATGCGTGGCTTTGTTGATGCAGATTGGGTTGGAGATCTGGATTATAGAAGATCTACAAGTGGGTATGTGTTTAACCTATTTGGAGGTGCAGTCAGTTGGATAAGTAAGAAACAATTTGTAGTGGCACAATCAACTACAGAGGCAAAATTCATGTTAGCCACTCATGCAAGCAAGGAAGCAGTTTGGTTGCAGAAATTGTGTTCAAATACGGGATTAGTACAGAGAGCTATAAGGATAGACTGTGACAATCAAAGTGCAATTTTCTTGGCAAAGAACCCTGCATATCATTCAAAGACAAAGCACATTGATGTTCAGTATCACTTTGTGATGGATATGATAGAAGGCAAAAAGTTGTTGCTGGTAAAGGTGGACACCTTAAAGAATACTACAGATGCATTGACAAAATATGTGAACTCTGAGAAGTTCTCTTGGTGTAGAGAGACAATGGGCGTTTCAGGGCTAGAAAAATGACTAAGCTCTCGTGTGGCCCCTTGTGGAAAGAAAACAAGAAGCGGGTTAATGTTTGGTTGTGTTATATTCTTTCATGACTAGCCCATGTAGTTCACTAGGGGGTTAGAGGGGGGGGCCCTTCGTTGCGCCGATTGTGTAGCGGGGGGGTCACAAAGCATTTGAGGCGTACCCGTACCCCCACTTTATGGGGTCTAGGGCAGTGCCCCAGAAAATTTTCGTTTTGGAACCTATGTTAAGTTGGGCAAACCCACCTATGGTTTAGTGCATGATTTTCACCCATGTTTTTTGGACGCGATGGTTTTCAGTCCATGGTTTTGGATGTGATGACTTTTCGATCCATGGTATTGAATGCTTCGGCATGTATAAATATGTATTGTAACATTGAAAAGAACATAATGAAAAATCAAGCTGGTAGTCCCGGTTTTGGAATCCAGGGGAAAATCTCTATGTATATGTGTTTTATGTGTTATGCTCTCGCTATTGTTTATTTCTGTGTTTTGGAATTCATATGCAACTAATTTCTATACATGGTTAAAACCTACACAGGTGGTAGTAAGAATATTTAAAAAATTATGTGAAAATATTCCATTTTGTGATGGACTTGTATAACATTCAAATATTTGAATATCTGGAAGATGTTATTTATGATGTTTTCTATGCAAATGAAAATCCTTTCAATGTGCACGGTCATCTTACCATGAGATAATGATTAAAGATATCATGGTAGTACCGAAGGCTTCAAGCCACTTCCTTTCAATGTGCACGGTCATCTTACCATGAGATAATGATTAAAGATATCATGGTAGTACCAAAGGCTTCAAGCCACTTCAACATAACCAGCTAAGAACTACCTTGAATGATGGGGCTTTGACCAGAGTGGACCAACAAATGTAAGGGGAAAAACTAACCGTGGTTTAATATGGTTGTTTAATGATAATGGTGAATTAAACAAATAGGAGCCACCATTTCTTACCAAACATACCTATGAGCTCTTGTGATGATCCTTTCTTCCTAAAGGAAATAGATTGCTTTGAAAAAAATAGACACAATTTCCCAATATGAGATCCTTTGGGATACTCTTCAGAAGGTTTGAGTCTTAAATGTAGTTCTGTGGGTAAAAAATGGCAACATATATTTGTCTTTTTGTAGGATTGATGTGTAGGTTTTAACCCCATATAGAGATTAGCTACATAAAAAATTTAAAACAGAAAATAAACAAAGGCGAGAGCATAACACATAAAACAAATATACACGGAGATTTTCCCCTGGATCCCAAAACCGGGACTACTAGATTGATTTTTCATTATTTTCCTTTCAATGTTACAATACATATATATACATGCCGAAGCATCGAATACCATGGACCGAAAACCATCACGCCCAAAACCATGTGCGAAAACCATGCACAAAACCATGGGTCCAAAAATCGATTTCATAAAAATATACCATAACTAAGATATATTATGATTTGGTAATGGTCTTTCTCAGATATAATTTTAACCCATTAAATATATTGTTTCCACCATTTAAATTATACACCATTTTTTAATCAAATATCATTATAAACAAAATAATAAATTATATATATATCTACTCAATTTGTTGCCGCATCTACTTCATCTTCCAATTGTCGAATACACTCCCTCTTTTCCAGTTGTCTCTCGTGCATTATCAGATTCTCTTTGCGCTGATGTATGCTACGTTGCAATTCAGTCGGGTGTTCCCTTCCCTTAAATCCAAGTGGTCAATAAAATTTGATATTATAACATCTAAAAAAGTAAATTTTATAAATAATTTATTTT
>APFE030303338.1:0-11586 GCA_000404065.3 Pinus taeda
AATCTATATTGTAGACCAACAAAACCCTCAATCATTGGCCCTTTCAACAACGACTTGCAAGAAGATCGCAGTCTCACTCGAAGTGACTATGGGAGGATGCAGAACCACGTTTCTGCAACCTTGAAGGATTAGGAGATGTGGTATTATTATGTTATCTTATTCTTAGCATTTATAAATCACTTCGCTGCATTAGATTAATCATTTAAGCACCCTATATAAAATCATAAACCATCATTGTGCTAAAGTAAAATGCAACTATAATAACTGCTACTCTACAACAAATAATAATCAAATATACACATCAAAACACCAATGTATCGTGCTTCACCCCAGTGTAGGGCTCCGTCCACAAGAACTGTTACTTAATGTAATTAATCTTTGAACAACAAATAGTTCTTGGCCTGCGCACTAAGCTGCAGGCTATTTGTGCACTTAGTTGCAGACTCAGGCCTCTACGCACTCAGTTGTAGAGCCTCGCCTTCTCTACCAAATTACATATCACAATAATTTTCCTACAACACTTACCTAGATCAATTCGATTCTTATCTATTGATTGATTCTCTTCTTATTATTTTACCCTATATATAATATTCCATCGATGGGTTACATCATCAAAATACCATGGTTCAAATACCATGGACTCCCTGAAACAAGCAACTATGGTCCCAAAACCATTGATCTCTTACAAAATCATGCACTTTTACCAAAAGGAGGGGCTTCAACCCATCCCGAAGCCCTTACGATATCGCGCGGTATATACAAAATGCTCCACTACGTGGTCCACTTCATGCTCTGCCGTGTGCTATGCCCCACAAAATGTGGAGTCTTTTTCAAAATTTAGGCCAAGTTGGGTTGCACCCAATAGGTCCCCAACACTCACATGTGACTTGTCCCGAGTCACTGAACTATTTTGCCTATTATATTCGTTGCAATTTTGTTGTAGGCACTATTGAATTGCTGCAGAATGTTTGTGACATATTTCTCTTCGTTGCACACTTCCTCCAGCAGTGCTTCTGTTGTAGGTTCTGTAGCCTTCTACATCGTTGCTCTCTCTCTCTCTTGAAGCTCTTGAAGCTTATCATCCACTGCTTGGGACAATTGGAGAGCCTAATCCTTCCAAGGTTGAGTTCTCTCTGTCAGAGCCTGCTCTTTCTTCCTCAACTCCTCTATATTCTTCTAAAGGGAATTTCCCTCATTGACCTTTGGGAGCTTTTGTGATAATGGTAAGTGTTATAGCTCCAAATATCACCCTTGGTATTTGTGATGCTTGGTTTATGGCCTAGGGAAACCCCTCCTTCCAGACTTGGTCCAAATATTTAAAAAATAATGTTTTACTCCCTGTACGCTACTTTGCCCTATGATAAAAGTGTGTACATGCGGGTTAGTCAATACCCAACCCACGTATATGTGTTAAAACACTTTAAAAAAATAAATTTCCTTAATTATGGGTGGAGTTCACGGGTTTTACCTATTGATTACCTCCTAGTGCCCATGGCCCAACTGTTTCCCAACTAAAAAACTAATTGGAAGAAGTATGAATAGACTTCTACGGGAAGGCCTTAAGGAGGAGAAGAGATAGAGTTATTATACTAAGATTATCCCCTAACTGAGTTTGAAGTATCCTTGTGCTTCAAGCACTTCCCCATGTTTCAGGAAACCCTTGTTTCCTTGAGTGTTGATATTCTCCCACTTGCTTGAGATATCATGGTATTGGTTATGGAAGGAGGCTGTTGAAGACTGGGACTGGATGGACCTGGAGGACGGTTCCGCTTGGAGCGAAAGAAGAAGACTTAGGTGAATTCTCTCCATGTTTATTATATTTTTCTACAATAAAAAGAAACGTTGTCTTGTTCCTGAGATTGACCTTGTTTATGCATCAGATTTTGTTGTAATTCATGTATGAATCTCATTTTGATGTATAACTAATCATCTTACTTATATGATATAAAGTTGATTTCATTAAAATGCTTTATCTATATGCTGCTATGTATTTTCAAATTGGTTGATTTGTAGATTCGAAGATCATCAGGAGTTGCAGAGGGTCTGAACCCTGCTTGAACTACCCAAACGAAGGACTTCCATGTATGTTCATCCTTGCATAGTTTGTTTATTTAAGCATGTTTCTTTAGTTGTATGCATGTTTCTTGCTATAGATTGATCTTGCTATGTTGGGGTTTTAATCCAAAGCCCTATGGTACTTATTCCCGTAACAAAATTGGCGACTCCACTGGGGATAACAATCTTGTTATTCCTAGTTTGGGTTGTTCAATGTCAATCAGGGCTCAGTTCTTGGTTTGCTTGCTGTGACAGTATTTCCTGCTCCTATAGGAACTCAGACCTTAAGTTTGATCTTTTTTATCAGGCCTTGTTTTTTATTTTTCTTGCAAAACTTAGTATATGCACCTTTGTCTCTTTACAGTAGTGTACACACTCTTTTTTCTGTGAAGTGAAACCACATATACGCGAGTTTCCTTTATCAGAAGGACGTGTACACAGTCACGTATACCATTTTTGGATGCTTTTTTCAAATCTTTCTACCCAGAAAGATTTGTTTCTTGGTCTGTTTGGTTTCTGAGTGGTCAGTTTTTGTCTTTAGAATTTAATTATTCAGTGAGCTTACTGTTTTGAATTCTCTTCCGCTTTGAAAATTTTTGGCCTAGGTTTGCTTTTGAGTGAGTTTTATGATCTATGTTTTGGCACACAAGACTTCTTAAAGAGGTTCTTGATTGTTTTGGTCCTCTAGAACAACAGATTGTTTTCAATCTTTGTGTCAAGCTTGATTATTGTCCTACTTCCTTTGCTTTCCGCCATTTTGTGGCCTTACAACTTTTCTTGCTTTTTGAAAGTTTCTTTCTGACAATTTTGAAAGTGTTTCTTTCCTGACTTCTTGGTTAGTTTTTCAAAGCTCTTTGTTCCCTTTAGGGTCGTTTAGTGCAAGTTGAAGCCTTTTTTGTTCAAGTTTTCATTCGTTGTTGAAGTTGTGACTTGCAAAGTTTCCTTGTGCTCTTCTTTCGGTCTTTGAGTCTTTGGTGGCATTTAGAGTGCTTTCGAAAGGTTGTTTTCATTATTTCTTCAAAAATAAAAGTCTTAAAAAAACAATTTTTTTCTTTTCTTTAGCCAAGTTTTTTGGTTCCTTTTTCATTTTTTGAAAGTGAATTGTGATCTTTTGTGAAATGTCCTTCTTGTTTGGAGAGAATTTTTTGCGTTCAAAATTTATATTATCTTCAATACTTAAGTTGGCTTATTAATGATTATAAACAATTGCTTTCATTTTTAGAGTGATTTAGGATCTTGCATCTTCATTACACCTTGCATTAGGATAGTTTGCATTGTTAAAAGCAATAGTAATCTTTTTAGTTTTTGCGTGTGTGAAGTGCGTTGCAAGAAAAGAAAAGAAAAAGTTTTCTACTTTATAAAAGTTTCGTAGAACCCACATAGAAATCTCTTTTCATCGAAGGAAAAATGATTGCATTCATGTAGTTACTTTTTCATTGATTTCGGTTGAGTCATACACACATCATTGGTTTCACTCCCATACCCTTGACTTAAGAGAACAACCTTTAAAATCAAGCGCTAATTAAAATAAACTAGAACTTTTTGTATTGTCATCAGAATACACCAATAAGTTTAGGTTTATTAGGGCCTTGGATTAGGCGAGAGGAGAGTTAACTCTCCAAGGCCGCTCTAAATTGTGAAACATAGAAGTTTGATTAAAGAGCGAAATCCTATAGCATTAGGGAGACCGGGAAAGCTCCATGACTGGGAGTAAAGCACGAGGGTTAGTGAAGATAAGGATGAGAGATACCCCCTCTCTTACTTGTCAGATCCTACCTCACGACTGTTCCGCCCGGCTTCTGATACGAGTTGGTGTCCATAGTTGCCTATCCTAGGAATCCACACAGGTGGCTGCGGAGGGGAATCCCATGGCACCTGAGGTTGACGTTGCATCACGTTCAACATTACTTTTGGAGGACACCCTTGCGAAGCTTAGGGGCTTACACCAGAAAAGGTTGTTGCCTGGAGGTCAGCGTAACTACCTCTGATACCTTCGTTGGTAGGCCTGGGCCGTCATTATCCCAGACTATCTTTCAAAGGTCCCTTACTTCACTTTCTTGTATTTTGGTGTCCAGTCCTCATCACCCGAAGCGGACATACTTGGAAGTTGCTTGATTGGTTGTACCTTTAGGGACTTTATAGCCGATCTTGAAAGGTTTTTGATATTTCTTTCGAAAGTTGTGGAGTTGACTCCTCAAGGGAAAAGGTTTTGATTGTGTATTTATCTTCCTTGAAAATTCATTTGCACATTCCCGTAAGGGAAGGATCTGCGAATAAGTTAGATATGGCCAATATTCTCGTGGAAACCAAACAAGGTACCCCCCCAAAAGGGGATCCTTGTGCTTTTCCTTTCTTTGGAGACGTTGGTACCCCCTTGATGGCCACTTTGAATATTCCCGGATTGAATGTTGGACTACCAGTTTGGCTATGGTCCACTCCGAATATTCCAGATGTTCTTGAAGCTTCTTAGATGAATGTTTTATTTCAGGGGCATCACATGTATGCTAATTGTCCATCTTCTTTCTAAGAGAAATCTAGGATTCCTCTTTCTCCTCCTTCTTGTAATAAGAAATCTAAAAAGAGGAGAAAGAGGAAGATAAAGAAGAAGAATAATTCTATCCATCCATCATCAACCCCTACTATTCATGTTGAAGATGAACCTTCAACCGCTGCAAGTCATGTTGGGCGCACAAGTCTAGTCACTGCAAGTCATACTAGCAATTCATCATCAACCTCTACTAGTCATGTTGGAGATGAGCCTTCAGCCGCTGCAAGTCATGCTGGGGGCACAAGTCTAGTCACTGCAAGTAATACTAGCAATTCACCATCAACCTCTGCAAGTCATGTTTAATATCAGCCTTCAGCCGCTACAAGTCATGATGGGGGCATAAGTCTAGTCACTGCAAGTCATACTAGAAAAGAGTGATTGACCTCTGCAAGTCATGTTTGGGACTCTCCACAAACCACTGCTAGTCATGTTGGCAGAATGGATTTGATAAGAAACCTGGACGTAGAAGTTTTAAACCTAAGTTCCCTTGTAAGATATGTAAGGGAGGCCATCTTACTCATTTGTGCCCTGGTATTCTAGAGGTACAAAGGATATGGTCTGAGTTTGAAAGTTATTCTACTCCTGGATTTGATATGGTTTCTCAACAGTCCCATCACATCAACCATTGGTTGATAATGTGGTTGAGCCAGTGCAATCTCTGGCTGATTACACTCCTCTTTTGGGGGGTGAAGTGCCTAACAAAAGAGTCTGTTTGATTTATGGTATAGGGGGCATTCTGGTTGCTTCGAATGTTCCCCCTCCAAGTTATAGGAGTGTCTCCTTTGATTGGGATAGTCTTGTCGAGCCCCGTCTTCCTTCTGCTGCACCTTTCCAAATAAAGGTCAGAGCTAATTCCACAAATGTCTATTGATGTATGGTGGATGAAGGATCCTCTGCAAGTATTATATCCTCTTTGACTTGGAAAGCTTTGGGTTCCCCAAAGTTGTTGACAACTCAGAGTCAGTTGTTAGCCTATGATAGAAGACCTGGTGAATCTATGGGTGTTCTTCCTCAATTATCTATTACTTTAGGTGGGAAGACTATCTTAATCGATATGATGGTGGGATAGCCCTTTAGACTTTAATATGCTACTTGGGCGTGATTATGTCTATGCTATGAATGATGTGGTGTCTTCACTCTTTCGAGTGATGTATTTTCCTCATAAAGGGAATATTATCACTATTGATCAGCTTGCATATGATAATCACCATCCTAATTCGAATTTACTGTAGAATACCCCTTGGTTTGTTCCAAGTGTTCAAGTAGATTCTACCCTGCCACAGGTGAATTATGTGGCATTGAATCCTCAATGTTCAATTGCTTTTGAGAAGGATCCTTTGATCTATTATTCTCCTTCTTGGGACTTGATCCTGACAGTTGACCAAGAGATTCTTCCTATAGGGACACGAGACCCCTTAATTCCCTCTTTTGATCCTTCTAGTTTTCATGATTTCTCATAATTTGATTTGCCTTCAGAGGAGGAACTCTTTGAAGCCATGGGTTTTGACTGCCAAAGGAGTCCATGGCTTGAGCCCTACAAGGGGTTTGTCTAGAAGAATTATTATGCGTAAACTGCAAGGTTGCGTGGTTCCCTGTACCATATTGTATATATAGGGTACGTATTTTCAAGTTTTGTATTCTATAACACAAGATTTTATCCGAAGTTTATATGTGGGATGTATTAACTTCTTGTCTAGTGTTCCTATTGATGTCTACAGAGCTTGGAAGATTTCTCCTTTGGCAATTTTTATGGTTGGTCCGTTCTGACAGGTATTGATTCTCGAAACTGGCATATGGGTTAGATTTTTCACCTTCATTTTGCACTTATCAGTTTCCATTCCCATTTTGGCCTTTGGATCGACCCTACCAAGTTATGGTGCAGAGCCTTCTCATTGCTTAGAAGTATCATAACTTGTGTGGTAGAGCCTACCTTATCATGGGTGCCCTAGATAGTACTGTGTTGTCACTTGGCACCCATGTTGATTTTTTGTTCTTAGGCTCGAGAGTCCTCTTTAGTCCTGCCATGGCTTGTGCGTTGAAGACTCATTCTCCTTACTTCTTCACTTAGTTCTGGCCTTATACCTTCGAGGCTCCTTTGTGTTGAGTTGTACTGCTGCATTGCATTTTGATTATTTGCAACTTTTGGCCTTGAGCCGACTTCACTTGGACTTGTGTTTAAGCCACTTATTTGACCATGTCTTTTGCAAACTCAAACCTGCAATCACTTAGCTTCTGCAACTTGACACACCCTTTGATCCATGGAAGGAACAACCCTTTGAGTGTCCTTGACTAGTTTCGCCTCCTTGCATTGAGTATAGGATTGTTCCCATCCCAGGAACTAGATCATCTGTTTCGCTGACACTCGTTCTTTCCACTGTACTATAGCATTCTTTTATTCTTTTTCTAGCTTAAAGAAAAAGACAAAAAAAATTATATATTCCAAAAAGAGCGGGAACGAGACAACATTTCCATATATTGTTGGCAACTAGAGTCAGTCGTGTCTCCCTTAAATAAAGCACTCAAAAGAAAATCTCTCCTCCATTTTGGGCGAGATTTAGTTTGACTTAGGTACGCCTTAACCTTGTTATTGAGGAAGTTCTCCTCTGATTGGTTATCTCTTTCAGTCATATGGAGAGTTCGCTCGTGCCTCCTGCATGATGAACTTATAGAGAGTTATCATATGCTGCCACATAGTCATCATTGAGTCGTGCTTTTGTTCAAGGGAAGTAAACCTGAGTCGGCCTCTCTGTAGTGTCTCTTGACCTATTTTTTCAGTCGGCCATCCCTGGTTGTCAGTGTCATGTTTGTCATCACATCAGTTATATTGGTCCTTTTCTTGTGCCGGTTTGAGAAGGTCTCCATCGACTTCTTGCTGGTGGGTCTTGTCCTTATCAATGATGACATATTGCTTTGAGGGTAGGCTTAGAGCCGCACCCTGGCCCTATTTTCATTATTGATAGGTCGCCTTGTGCTTAGCATCGATTAGTATTATGGGTCTTTGATTGAGTAGTTTCCCTTGTGTTCGACATCAACTTTCATTATCACACATTGGGATTCGTGTAGTGCCTTGGTTTCCATTTGACCCTATTGGTGGATTCCTCGCCTCTGTGTCAGCTTTCATTATTGGTTGGTTTAGAGGGTTTCTATCGTGCGCTAGCTACACCTTGTGTATGCCAGAAACATACTTCGGTTAGGTTACTACATCTTTTTCGTCTGATTCCTTCCACATTATTGGCCTATAGGTTACACTCACGCTAGATTGATGAAGGATGCCTTAATGCCTTCCTTCTAGCAGATCTTTTCCTATTGACTACGGATCATTGCTCTGGGACAAAGATCTAGAGTCCATTTGGCAGTACCTTGGGGTTTGCAGTCATCAGTGTCAGATTCCTTCACTGTCGACTATGGGAAACCATAATTGTCCTTGATTGATAGATTCTTTTAGGTGTTCGACTTCAACGCATTCATTTGCACTTGTTAGATTGTACTAGGTACCTTGACTCTCATTATCATTATCGGTGAGTAGTCTCGCATTTGTTAACAGTATACATCAATGACCAGTAATCAAATGATTTGTCACATGGTCGACTTCATATCATTTATTCCCATTATGCAGAAATGTACCGCGACAGTTGGTGAAGATCTCGGGTTGCATCAACATTCTTTGGTTCACTTGTAAGTTGCTCCTGTTGTTGCTAGTCGACACGATCCACATTATATGTTGCAGTCCTTCACAACAACATCTTATATGCTGGCATCCAAGTTGCGATGTAGTATCATCTTATTCCATCATATTCATTTGGTACTATTGGGATCAGTTTTTGACATCAGTGATTAGCTTCGTCTTTCAGCTTCATTGGTCATCTTCTTATATGTGATATGTGTACTTGTTCGATCACGATCAGATGATACATTATGTACTTTCAGTTCTTTATACTTGTATACATAGTGGATCTGCTTGTACTTGATATGCGGACATGCTTTACTTTCTTTGAGCATGGGTATGCCCGCCTCAGACAATTGTTTCTTTCTGATCTTCTTTTGATGGCTTGGCAGGCTGAAATCTGGTGAAGTCCTTCTCAATTTCGACAGGTTTCCTTTCCATACACTTAATACATTTGAGCTATCATGTACCACTTCTGACCTCATATATTAGGGGGCATCTATTATAGCTGCAAATATCACCCTTGGTATTTGTGATGCTTGGTTTATGGCCTAGGGCAACCCCTCCTTCCAGACTTGGTCCAAATATTTTAAAAACATTTTTTTACTCATTGTACGCTACTTTGCCCTGTGATAAAAGCGTGTTTACGTGGGTTAGTCAATACCCAACCTGTGTATATGTGTTAAAACACTTAAAAAAATTAAATTTCCTTAATTATGGGTGGAGTTCACGGGTTTTACCTGTTGATTACCTCCTAGTGCCCGTGGCCCAACTGTTTCCCAACTAAAAAACTAATTGGGAGAAGTATAAATAGACTTCTATGGGAAGGCCTTAAGGAGGAGAAGAGATAGATTATTATACTGAGATTATCCCATGCCTGAGTCTGAAGTATCCCTATGCTTCAAGCACTTCCCCAAGTTTCAGGAAACCCTTGTTTCCTTGAGTGTTGATATTCTCCCACTTGCTTGAGATATCATGGTATTGGTTATGGAAGGAGGCTATTGAAGACTTGGACTGGACGGACCTGTAGGATGGTTCCGCTTGGAGCCGGAAGAAGAAGACTTAGGTGAATTCTCTCCATGTTTATTATGTTTTTCTACAACAAAAAGAAACGTTGTCTTGTTCGTAAGACTGACCTTGTTTATGCATAATATGTTGTTGTAATTCATGTATGAATCTCATTTTGATGTATAACTAATCATCTTACTTATATGATATAAAGTTGATTTCATTAAAATTCTTTATCTATATGCTGCTATGTATGTTCGAATTGGTTGATTTGCAGATTCGAAGATCATTAGGAGTTACAGAGGATTTGAACCCTACTGGTGTAGGTTTTAACCCCGTATAGAAATTACCTGCATACGAATTCTAAAACACATAAAATAAACAATGCGAGAGCATAACACATAAAACACATATACACAGAGATTTTCCCCTGGATCCCAAAACCGGGACTACTAGCTTGATTTTTTTGATTATGTTCCTTTCAGTGTTACAATACATATTTATACATGCCGAAGCATCCAATACCATGGACCGAAAAACCATCATGTCCAAAACCATGGACCTAAAACCATCATGTCCAGAAACATGTGCGAAAATCATGCACAAAACCATAGGTGGGTCTGCCCAACCTAACATAGGGTCCAAAACCAAAATATTATGGGGTGCTGCCTTGGACCCAATAAAGTGGGGTTACAGGTGCCCCTCAAACCCCCTGTGACCTCCCCCCCTCTAACCCCCGGTTAACTACGTGGGCTAGTCGTGGAAAGAATATAACACAACCCAACGTTCTCCCACTTGTTGTTTTCTTTCCACAGGGGGCCACAAGAGAGCTTAGTCATTTATCTAGCCCTGCAACGCCCTCTACACCAAGAGAACTTCTCAGAGCTCATAAATTTTGTCAATACATCTGCAGTATTCTTCAAAATGTCCACCTTTACCAAAAACACCCTTTTGTCTTCTATCATAACCCTCACAAAGTGATACTGAACATCAATGTGCTTTGTCTTTGAATGATATACAGGGTTATTTGCCAAGAAAATTGCACTTTGGCTGTCACAGTCTATCCTTATAACTTCCTGTACTAACCCCATACTTGAACACAATCTCTGCAACTAAACTGCTTCCTTGCTTGCATGAGTGGCTGCAATGTATTCTGCCTCTGTAGTTGATAGTGCCACTACAGATTGTTTCTTACTGATCCAACTAACTACACCTCCAAATAGGTTAAACACATACCCACTTGTAGATATTCTTTGATCCAGATCTCTAGCCCAGTCTGCATCAACAAAGTCATGAATATCCAACACTCTGTCCAGTCCTAGTCTTCCTTGGTAGCACAAACCATAATCACTAGTGCCACACAAATACATGAAAACCCGCTTCACTACTGTCCAATGCTCCTTTCCTGGTTTTGACATAAACCTCCTCAATACTCCCACTGCATGTGCAATGTCTAGTCTAGTACAGACCATTGCATACATCAAGCTACGGATTGCACTTGCATATGGAGCACGAGACATGTCCTCTTCCTCTTCTTGTGCCTTGGGACACTGTTCAGTAGATAAACTCACACCTACAGGAATAGGAACCTTCACCAGTTTACTATCCTGCATATTAAACCTCTACAATATTGTCTCAACATATTCCCTCTGGTTTAACCAGAGCTTCCTCTTTGCCCGATCTCTTTTAATTTCCATGCCCAAAATATAGTTTGCAGCACCAAGATCTTTCATGTCAAATTTGGAGGACAATTCGGTCTTCAAATCCTAGATAACTTCTTTGTCATTTCCAACCAGCAACATATCATCCACATACAAGACTAGATAAATAACACGGTCACCAATTAATTTAAAATACACACAGTGATATGATTTGCTTCTGGTGAAGCCAAGTCCCCGTATAAATGTATCAAATTTCTGATACCACATCCTTGGTGACTGTTTTAACCCATACAGAGACTTCTTTAACTTGCATACCAATTCTTGCTTACCCTTCATTGCAAAGCCTTCAGGTTGCTTCATGTAGATCTCCTTTTCCAGATCCCCGTGAAGAAATGTTGTCTTCAAATCCATCTGTTCTACCTCAAAATCAAAAGCAGCAGCAACAGATAAAAGTAATCTAATAGAAGTTACCTTGGCAATAGGAGAAAAAATATCACCAAAATCATTTCCCAGCACTTGGGAATAACCTTTTTCTACCAACCGAGCTCTGTATTTCTCCACTTTTCCTTCTGCATTTGTCTTCTTTTTGAACACCCATTTGCTGCCAATGGGTTTCCTTCTAGCCGACAACTCCACCAGATCCCAAGCCT
>APFE030303342.1:557-38182 GCA_000404065.3 Pinus taeda
GTTTAGTTTATGGTTTTTTGCCCTAGAAGGCAACCCCTCTCTTTGTATGAGGGCATTGTATTTGAGGCTGTGAGATAGGTGTGTATTCTGTGTGAGCGAGAAACAAAGAGGTGGGACTGTGAGAGAAGACAGAGGATATTATAGCGGATTTGATGTGGGTTGTGTCTCTTCATTTTGCTGGATAATAGAAAGGAAGGACTGGCTGTTCGGCGTGGACGTAGCCCAAACTGGGTGAACCACGTATATCTGTGTCTCTCTTGTTTTGTGCGTTTTTTCTGTATTTATATTTCTGCAATATTTTATGTGTTCCATTGCTCCGTAATATATAATATTCTAACAGTCAAAACTTTGAATTCAATAGTTAAAGAAAAATATCATGAGACAAACCATGGATTGTGAAAACAAAATTCCATTGGTTGTATAAAGTTGGATTTCAATAGTTTATTTTACTTCTGTATTCACACTTCTGTGATCCATAATGAATTTAGCAAAATGTTTCGGTAGAAATCACATAAGAGAAATTTTTGGTCTACCATAATTTAATCTATTTAACTTTATAATTATACAATAAATTATTATTTGTATTTATTTTATAATTTTATTGCAACTTTACAGTTTTTTTTAATATTTATTTTATTTTTATTCTTATGTAATTCTACCAAGAATTATTTTTACACAACATAATAGAAAGTACAGACAACGTTACAATATTTCTTCCATAAATATATTTCTAATCTCAATGTTGACCAAAACCATATTGATACTCTTATATTTTGTTTTAATATATTAAAATATAACAATGCAAGTACAATTCATTTCCTTAATATTTAAAATGTAGAAATCACATTCTAAAGAATATTTAGTAATATAAAATTGTATTGTGAAAAATATTCCCTGTATTTTCTCTCAATTGGTTTTTTAAATATTTAATAATATAAAATTGTATTGTGAAAAATATTCACTGTTTTTTCTCTCAAATTGATATTTTTTAATTTTATTGAGGTTCTTAATTTGTTTTTTGTCTTCATATTGATATTAAGAAATTTTTCTATTAGAAATAGGATGTATGGTCTACTAACTTGGAATTACCCAAATATTAATAAATCATAACATAGCAATAAATGGGTTATAAATTTATAACAAATACAAAAAGAGGACAAATATATTATACTATTATTATATATTTATATTATATTATATAAATAATTACAACCCAGGGAACAGTACCATCTTTCATTCATATAAAAAATACATTATTTTCATTATATTAAATTGTATTTAAAAAATGGTTTTATATATATATTATATATATTATATTATATATATTATATTACCTTCTTATTTTCTGAATTATATTTTTTTTTTAATATATTTTAATATAAAGACTATGAAATATCTTTTTAAAGTATTTTCTTATAAATTTCGCCCCTGTTCAAAAAATGAAAACCGCATTTTTTTATTAAAAAAATAATAAATCCAATTACATTGAATATGCATTTTTGAGAAAGTAATATGTATATTTAAAAGTAACACAATATATTTATGCAAATTGCATGGAAAATGGATGCTTTAATCAGAGTGGACAAATATCTATATTTAAAAGTCACTACCAAAAAGAAAGTGAAAAGTCTGTCGTACTCGCGACGGTCCTACAGCCATCGTCTCCTTCCGGAAGTGTTGGAAAACTCGACTCACCACGCGACAACTGCTTCCAGAAGTACCGGAAAATGCTGTCCACCGGAGGACGAAGCAAAAGGATCAACCACCCTTGTTCCAAGGATAATTGTCACGTCAACACCAGTTTCAACATAAGCTGCCAATGAAATCACCGTCTTCATTGAAATGAAATTTGAAAGATATTGCTTGTTCATCGTCTTCGCCTCCTTCCTGTCACTCAATTGACCACACGATAACTACCCGAAAGAAGTGGAAATTTTTTTTATACAAATGTTTATAGTAATAGTTGTTTTTTAAATTAGAAATAAGGTTAAATTTAATTACTTTGATTTCTATAATTTAAAAGATTGGAAATATATTATTATTTTACTTATTGGGTAGAGGATAGATAATGATAGGATGTATTGTTAAGTTATTTAGTAATGTGAAAGTCACTGTTTAAAATTCAATAGAAAAGTGTCATACTTAGTTGGAAGGTGCCATGTACAATGGTATTACACAACTATAATAATAACATTCTATAACATAATTTTAGTGATGCTTTATTATAATTATCAGGGGTTAAATTTGACGTCCATATTTCGCATTTTTACCCGTAAAATACGTTTTAATCTAAAACTTCCACGTCATGCTCAACTTGCTATTCATTTTCAAAAACGTCATATTGACAGGCATGTTAAAAAAGTTAAAAAATTATAATTTTTTTATATATTTAATATGGTGTGAACAGTGTAACGTTATAAATTTATAATCTCCACAAGCTCCAAAGTCCAGACTCCGGCCAGGCAATTGTACTCACTCCCTTGAATTCTAAATTTATAATCTCCAGAAGCTCCACAGTCCAGACTCCGGCCAGGCAATCGTACTCACTCCATTGAATTCACAAAAATAGGGGTGATTTTAGGGGCGATGTTCGCCCTTTGGCGAAATTAAGGGGTTTTAAATTTTTAGTGGGCGAATATTTTGTATCATAGTACATTTTTACAAATCACCTCAAATAGCCCACCTTATTTTAAGGGAGAGGGTAAAAAAATTGAATTTATCCCTTGAAATTAGGAGTTACAATCTTCCATTCGCCCATTTTCAAGAATAGGTTTTACTTAAGTGAATCCATTCGCCCATTTTCAAGAATAGGTTTTATTTAAGTGAATCCTATGGGCCAAAGGCCCAAATTATAAAAGAGGTATGGTAAATTAATAAACATATAAATAAATGAGAGGTATGGTAAATAGATAAAACATTTTTTATATTTACTCCATAAGTCACCTTATATACATGCAAGGGTGTAAACAAATAAAAATATAATTAAAGTGGAGGTATGGTAAATAAATAAAACGTCTTTTTATACTTACTCAAAAGGTATGGTAAATAAATAAAAATATAAAATAAACTAGACGTATGGTAAATAAATAAAACATCTTTTTATATTTAGTCCATAACCCTCGTTCTATTTATGAAGGCTCAAGAAAGAAGTTTTATTTAAGTGAATCCTATGGGCCATATAAATAAACGAGACGTATGGTAAACAAATAAAACATTTTTTTATATTTACTCCATAAGTCACCTTATATTTACCAACACTCAAAAAATGGGTTATATTTAGGTGAAACCTATGGGAAAAATACTATGGGACAAATACCATGGACTAGATTGTTATTAATACCATGCAAAAAAACCATTATTAACTGTAATTTTAGAATTAATAAAAATATGGCACATGGTATTGACCCATGGCATTCACCAAAATAGCACATGGTATTGACCCATGGTATTCACCTAGAATGTAGCCTATTTAAATGGGGGAATTAAACTAGCATAGATCCATTCACAAAAGCTTCTATTTCACTAATCCTTTTTATAGAGTTGTCAGATTCAATTTCCAAAGGTTTTAATTACACTATAGAGTTGAGTTTTGAGAGATTTGTGATTCACAGTGTTAAGTATAGCAGATATGACACTTGAACGAAGACAAGCATAGTAGAGGTATCAGACTCTATTATAAGCTTACCTGCATATTATAAGGGACTTGGCTGGCTTTTTTATAATTTTATAAACAAGTTCCATGTCGTGGAAATGTGAAAATAAACAGTGATATTGCCACCATGTGGCTCTTGTCATATATGGTTTTATACTTTTTCAAAAAATTCTCTAAGAGTTCACAATGCAAAGATTCACTAGGACTTTACAATTTTTTATTATTTAGTGAAAGACTTGCCAAGATATTACAATATTTTATAATTGAGTAAAATATTCGCCATGCCTGGTGAGAGATTCGCCAAAAAATTATATACATATTATATTATTGATAAAAATCGCCTTCCATTTTTCCTATATACCATGGAGATTCGCCCATTTATTATATTTATAAATTTATGGGGGGTTCTTAAAATTTTCGCTGCTACCATTAGATTCAGAGTGCCAAGAAAATACAATTTTGACTATTGTTATACCCAATTTGGACCATTGGATAGGGAGAAATGGATTTAGACCATTGGACAGGGAGAAATGGCCAAAAACACCTCAAAATTCACCTTTCTGCCCTCTTTTTCAGCTAGGCGATACACATAGAAGCGGTATTGGGAGATTGACCTTTTGGAGGGTGCAATATTATTGTTTTTGGGAACCAAGGGAATTTCTGGAAAGTAGACAAGACAAGATTTCCAATGAGCTATCCTGAGATAAATTTGGACACCATCAACCCCTTCAACAATCAGCTTGAAGTTGGCACTACACAAAGGCTTAAGGCACTGCACATAGAGCACTTGTGCTATGCATAGGGAAAAATTCCCTGTTTTTTTTCACTTTTTTGCTCCAGTTTTGATTTTCATCATTGGGAATCAATTTTTACTGATTTAACTGATATGGTAAATGTAATTATGGTCTTTTACTATTACCTAGGCATAAATACATTAGGTTAATAGTCTTCAACAATTCAAATGAATTAGTTTCAATGTAATTAGGGATGAGTCACTTTGACCACTGTACACTCTAGCTATTAGTTCAAATTTTGGTGGAACTACTCCTCCTCTCATGGATTCGACCCTTGAGGATGAGAGGTGTTTGTTTTTATGTCTATATATTCTCTTTAATTACTCTTTTCAGAGGTTGGACTCAGTTGGATGTTGTACTTGTGATTAGAGACATTCTTGTATTCAAGCTTTGGCATGGAATATATTGCATGAGTTGTAGCTATTTTGGTGGGATTCCTGTGGCATGGTATTTTTACATTGTTTCTTATTCAGTTACATGTGTGTGAATTTTTTGTATTTTCCATAATACATTTCACTTCTAAATATGTTTGATTTTAAAGTATGATACGTAGAATTCATCTCCTATGTTCTATTTTGGGAAAATCATCATAATTTGTTTCATTTCTTTAGTTTAAAAAGAATTCATGATTTCCATGCTCTTTTTAGCACCTCATCAATCTAAACCATTTCATCAAGATACTACGAAGTGTTAAAGTACTTTCCTACCTTGCCCCATCATATGTCTGCAATTCTGACTTTCTTTTTCCGTGACCTAGTTCACTCTCTGATCTAATTCACTCATCTAATGATTATCCCAACCAAATCAAATCAAAACAACCTCTACACATCATATATTTCCTAAAATGCTAATCCATCTAGCCCTCTTGGCTGTGGTCCTTCAGAGAGAGCCCCCTCCAGCTTGGTAGGGCTAGCTACCAAGTCAAAAGATTGGTCTATGGTTACCTCAGCTGAACTCTCCCTCAGCCTTGGTGATCCGGAGGAGTGATAACATACTGGTGCCATTTCCAGGGAACTAAAGATTCATTTTCCCTTGGTGTATGACAAATTTTCATGGGAATTTGGTACTTTGGATGATGGGACTAAGTTTCAAAAAGGCTGATTTCATAATTGCAGTGTTAAGATCGTAGAGCTAGATTTGAGGAGACAAATAAGATCAAATTCTGCATCCTGATCCAGTTGATTGAGTAGGAGGTATGTAGAGCTTGTTAAAAAGTGAAGAAGTTTACAAATCACAAGCTTAATGGAAACCTCATTCCATTGGTAAGCTCTTGATCATTACCTGTTAAAATTTTCTATTGAAAGAAATTCCTTGGTGGCGAAGTTCGAAGCTTTCTTTGTTCCGCTCAAGTCTAAAATCTTTCAACTTACATAGTATTTGACCCTGTTAAGATTCTGGCTCCAAAAAGATATACCATGTCAAATCGTGACCTGAACCCTCCTTCTGCTATTGATGGTCCTAAAATATTTTTACGAAAACCTAAAGTCCCTTTCCCCGAGACAAATCAGAAAGTTGGAAAGGACCACTTCCTTGCCAGATCAGATACTGAGTATTAAGGATATTCTTTTTGATATTAAATTCAAGTTATCCTTATTTTGTTAAAAGATTGAGTCTTATCTTATAGAGGTAGTGTTTGAACCCATAAAGTTTTATTCATACTCACCCACCTCAAAATATTTGTTTAATCAACCTTTTGCTACATCTCAGTCTTCAAAACTTGAGCATGATATTTGCTCTAATTTTGAGAAACTTCAAAGCCTAGCTGATCAATTACAAATTACTGTGGAAAAATCCTATATCTAGTATCAACTTGAAAGATGATCCTCTGCCATACCCTCTACTACACCTCCGGAAACAACCATATCCGCACCTCCCCCAGTAGTCACGGTGATATTTTCTCCATTACAACTACCTGGTCAGTTGGCAACTTTACCTCAAACCTACAGCCAGAGACATCCTCCCTTTGAAGGCAGTATAGGAATCACAACACAACAACATATTGATAAGATGGTTGATTTCATTGATTTAGAGGAGGCTAATGAAGATGATGCTGAAATGAGACTAATGGCTCAAAGTTTTTCTGGAGGTGTGAAAAAATGGTTTTGTGGTTTGGCAGCTTGCTCCATTGATGCTCCTCAGAGGCTAAATGAGTTGTTCATAGCCACATGGTGGGAAAAGAATAATCCATTGTATATCTTGGTGGAATACAATACATCGAAAAGGAATCCTAATGAGACGGTTTAGGAGTTTAGTATAAGGTTCAATCAGATCTACAATTCCATTCCAAATAACATGAAACCTCCACCTAATTTGGAACTTCAACATTATCCGAACGCCTTTGATCCAGAGATGGCTTATCAACTAAGGGAAAGAGATCCAACTACTCTGGAAGAAATGTAGAATAATGCGTTGAGTGTGGAAGAAAACTTGATGATTAAAAATTCATTAGCTGAAACATGAAAAACAAAAGAAGAAAGTAACAATCAAAGAATAACCATCTTCTTCAACCAATATCAAACTACATGCTCTAATCAAAACCATGGAGAGGATGGCTTACCAAATGATAAATTCGGATAGACAACAAGAGCCACAAGTCAGGAATCTGAATTTCATAAACCAACAACAACCTCAATATAGGATAAAACAAAGAGAGAAGAAATCTCCAGAGGCATCAACATCTCAGCAACAAATTTGGACACCATTGTAGTAGAATTATGCTCAAGGATAAACAGAGGATGAAATTGACCCAATTGTCAAAGAAAACCACTTCATTAGGGAATATTACCATCCCATTTTATTGACTGAAAATGAGAAATGTGTCGAGAAGACAGAGGAACCTAAAGATGAAGACTACATACTGGTGAATGACTATGCATTGGAAACCCAATCAGATGATTATCAAAGATGATATTTGAATGCACTCATCTCTCAGTAGAAGCAATATTCCTTGAGAAATAGAGATGTCCTGATCACTCCCATTCAGAAAAGGACATTGCAGCAGAAGGATACCCAACTGAAGAAAATTCCTTAAGGTGATCAAAGTAAAGGCAAAGAGCTAGTAGAAGCTAACCAAAACAAAGTAAATTAGCCATCTACAAGAAATCTAAACAAGTACCATGATTTTCAGAATAAAGATTAGACATAAAAATATTTTCCTCAGAAAAGAGCTATCATCCAAAAAGAGGTAGATAAATCTAGCTCATTCAATTTAGAAACTGAAATTTCAAAGTTGAAAGTGTCAATCCCTCTTACTGAACTTGTCAAAAATAACCATTGCAAGTCTGATATACTTAAATGATGAAATTTGGCCCTATGTATGACATGGTTAATGTTGAAAATGAGGAGACTGAATTGATTTTTGATCCAACCATAGATGGTTAGTCAGAAGATAGTGAGGTTTTGTTGAAATGTCGAAAAGTAGGTCTACAACAAGGGGGATACACACCCAGTCCGGACCTTGAAAGCAACTCCTTTTCCATTTGGGATGGTGGGTCTGACTGGGGATAATGGGACCAATTTCCCAATTTGTGTGTGTGGATTAATATTTATGTTTTCTAAAGATTTCTAAGTAAAATGCTTTTAATCTAAGTCTAATTTAAAAATGCAATTGTATTCTAATGAACAAAAATATTTAAGTCTAAAACTAACCTGGGATTCAACTTTTTACTTATGCGATCTAAAATAATTTTGAACAACAATTGGTAATAAATATCATTCAATCGTTATAAGAAAATAATTCGATATAAAAGAATTGCTTCGTATAAAAAGTTAGACAAAACAATTGTGAGAAGCATATCACATAGTAAGTCATTCATATATTGAGCATAAACGGAATAGTTATCACCGTACAAAAGTGCCAAATGATAACTCAAGCATTCAAGCTTTCATATATAAATAACTGAGCATAAAATATTCATTAGACACATAAGCATAAATCGTTAAGAGATAAAAGTACCATTGATAACAAGTCCTACGCATGAGCTTTAGCAATATAAATTTATATCTTCCTAATTCAACATCTACTAAGAGTACAAAAGTGCATTTCAGTAGTAGACATTAAACATAGATATCAATAAATCTTGTTCCATTCATTCATCAAAACCTCCTCTTAGGGTGCAGAATTGCATGTTCTGAGGAAATGTTTTTGACAAATTTCAAGACCCTTCTCTAAATGCATGAGAGGGGTTCAAATACTACTTCCTAAATACTTAAATTATTTTATGAAAAAAATATAGGAGGAGTTTTAAATGACCATCCTCATCTAAGGCAAAAATAAATCAAAACTAAAACTAAAACTGAATCTAGAAATTAACTATCTATGTATCTATTCCTTATGGTCACAAGCATTCCACATCAGCTTGAGGAGTTTTGGTTGGTTGACATCCAATTTTAGTTGCCCTACGAAAACAGAATCGGCATGTGTTGGCACTATCTTTTTGGCTGAGTTCGTAAGGCATTTGAGAGTCATGCATTGACTATGCGGTTTAACCAAGTACTGCTAGTAAGTTTCCCAATTTAACTTGGTTAATTTCTTGATGGACTCTACCCTTTCCTCAGCTTTCTATCTCCATCTTATCTGCAGTTGCGGTGCCTTTTGGAGAAATCTTGGTGCGGTCTCTAAAATGATATTTCCTCTGTGTAGGTTTTCATTGACACAGTCAATGACATTGTTTGCCGTTGTATCTGCTTCTCTTGCTGCGATGCATCGGGCGCTGAATGTAATCGCTAGATTTTGGCTAAATCTGCTTACCGCCTAAGGGTGCACCTGATAAATACCGTTGGTTTTGGGGCATGGGTCCCACCTTTAGCCTTTAGCGCTTTTCCTCATGCTTTTCCGGCTTACATGCGACCGAACACTCAAGGGCTTTCCTTTTTGAGGGTTTTTTCCCAGCGATGTGCGATTACACTAATCGCGCATCAGAAACTGCTTCCTTTTTCTGATCTAGGCTTCCCAGGTGCTAGTTTTTCCTCTTGCATGGTCTTGATGGGCCTTAGTTAGCATGATTTGCCCCTTTTTTTAATGGTTCCTTCCTTACAGACCAGTTCTTGGTACAATCTACCAAATCTTCATTTTCCTTGGAAAAATTTTCTACGAAATGCTTGTTGTAGGTTGCTTGTGGTTCTGGTAGATTATACATAAGCCTTAAATCTTGTGCAATGAATGACTCAATGAGGTCTTGGCCTCAAGTCTTGAATTGGCTATCTGTTATATCAACACTATCCAGTACCCACTTGACCATGTTTGTGTATGGAAGAATCTTCAGCCTTGCCACTATTTGGTGCAAGAATGAACATGCAAGTTTAGTGATTGATGCTTCAGATGACCCGCACGAATTTGTCATAGCTTTAGCCTCTGTCACTCTTGTCTTTTATTCTTCGAGCAGACTGTACATGCCTTCCCAAGTAGTTATGTCGGCTTCTTTGTTACATGTGGTGTTTGTGTATAAGGGTGTCATCTCCTTGTCCTCTGCAACCGGAGCCTTTCCCTTCTTTCCCATTACGTTCTGCACACTGCTGCGTGTATTACTCTACTTGCCACTCCTGCGAATTTACAAGTAAGGAAAGAGATAAAGTGATGGGAAAGCTCTTTAAGGCTGAAATCATATCACATATACCACCCTACGCGAAATAACCTTTCGATCAACTTTAAATATTATCTCATAAATAACCGTCAACTAACCATTAAATTGCCATTAATTCCCATAACTTGGTGTCAAATTACGAGAAAAAATTTTATTGAACGATGAGCCTTGTAGATCTGTGATAAAGCGATTTTGTGATTTGCTTCGTAATATCGAAGACTGCAATATCATTAATCTGTTTTATCAACAATCATTTATCACCTTGTGCATCTGCGAGATGCGATTTGTGAGATGTCTTATCGCATATCACTAGATCGGGATATTTTACCTTAGGTGATATTTGCAGTGTATGAAAGTTGCGATGTGCGATGGGTTTTTAAGGTGCGCGATCTCGCATTATGTTTTCTTAATTTCGGAAGTTTGGTTATATGATGTCCTCCTTTATCCTTTGCGATGCGATGTTTTATTGTTAAGAGAACGATTTTATTCGAAACTTATCATAAAACTTACATTTTTTGGGTTTAGCAGGTGTTTTCCTAAGTTTATGATAACATGTTTTATTCAAACGGAAAGATAAGTGCTAGTTTTTATTTTTTAGAACGGTTCCCATTTATTTAGCTTTATTACTAAAACTAAATAAAAAGAGGGGTTGTTGCTGGCCACAACAATTGGTGATTCACTAGGAAGAACCATTTATCTTTGATTATCTTTTGAAATTTCTAAACTTCCAAAACAAAAATGTTTTCTAGAAAATCAAACTTTATTCTAAAAATATAAAGTGTATCATGCTTTCATTTGTTAATGGTAGTTTGTTTCTCCTGTGTTAACTTTGATTATTTACTTCCTAAGGCTAGTCATTGTAGTTACATCAGCCACTACTTAGTTTATAAAGATAAAAACAAAGACTTCTCTGTAGATCATTTTTAAGTATGCTCATTTGTCGTAGGTAGAGCCTCTACTGCCAGCAGGCATTCATAGCTTCGACAGGGTTACCTGTTACCCAACAATGATCATGTATCCTACTTAGAGAAATATACAATTTCCAAAGAGAAATCCATATCCACGCTTGTTGTTTTTTGTTTTCTTAAAGAATAATGTCTTCGTTTGATAGCCAAATTATGACAGTGCCATTCACTTGATTTATAACTTTGCTGAACAAGTTGGCTCATGATGAGACCCCTTGTCTTTTGATTGCAACAATATTGAGTCGTTGCCCTGTTGTGGTATGCAGTTTTGGCGATGTCAATAAGTCATAAGATATATGATCATGATAAGATGGGTTATGATGATACCTCTTATTCTTTAAGTTTAGAGTGTATCATTGGATTATTCCTTGAAATTTGTAATTCCCTGGGTGGGCAGGAAGTCATTGGCTCCTTAAGAATAGCTCTGGATGACAATTATAGATTTTTTTGTAAATAGCTTTTCTACAGAGAAGTTTGTTTTGTTATTAATGCTTTTCATTGACTGATATAAAACAAATTCTCGCTAAAGGTTGTTTTCCATCAAAATTTGTAAGGTTGAAACTAGTAGAATTTTTAGGCTTATAGAATTTGACCGTATTTTTCAATAATAATGATCAATTTTCCAAATCAGTTCTATTTATACATGCAAAAAAGCAAAATCTAAAAGAAACACTAATATTTTTGGTGAAATTCCAAAATTAACCATTTACAACCTGTTTTATTTTCAAAATAAAACTATAAACAATAATTTACTAAAATAGGATACTTCATCTTCTATGGAAAGTATTTTTTAAGAATCTTCCCATTAACAGCTAAAGATTCTTTTTTCCCTGCTAAATCTTGCAACATAAAAATGAATGGACCTATGATTTCAACAATTTGGAATGGGCCACAGGAATGGGCCACACCACATTTGTTGGAATTTAGAATGTTTACCTTTTTCCTCATGAGCCTTATCCTGTTTCAAAACTAAATCTCCAATTTGAAAATCCTTCCTAGATACCATCATTGAATTGAGGGAAGCCTTTACTAATGCTTGATGGTGAGCATGTGTGATTTTAGCTTGTTCTCATTGCTCTTCTAGCTTAAGGATCTGCAATTTTCTTAGTTGTAAAGATGAAGTTGGTGTTTCATCGATAAATTAAACTAAGGCCAAAGAAGGAATTGCTAGATGAGTTGGGAGAACTACTTCTTTCCCATAAACCAAATTAAAGGGAGAAGTGCCAATGAAAGACTTTGGGTAATTCGGTTTGCCCGTAAAGCATACATCAAAGATTTTTGCCAATTTTTATGACTCTAATCAATGGTTCGCTTAATGATTCTGATTAAGTTTTTTTTTGTTGATTTGGCCAACCCATTCCCTTATGGGTAATAATTGGCAGAATATTTAATCTTAAAACCTCTTTTGAGTGCAAATTCATTCATAACATTGCCAGAAAAATATGATGCATTATTAAACATTAAAGAAAAAGGTAAACCAAACCTAGTGATTATGAACTAATTTATGAAATCAATGATATGTTCAACATTGGTTGTCTTGAGTGGAACTGTTTCTACCCATTTAGTAAAATAATCTGTAGCGGTAAGGATATACCTATGTTGTTTAGAAGAGTGAGGAACAATCTCACCTGTTATATCCAATCCCCATTGATCAAAAGGTTGATCAATATTAACTGGTTGCAAAGGCGATGATGGTTTCTTTTGCCTTCCGGCCGCAGTTTGACAAATTTGACATTTCCTTACATAGCTATCCACATCTTTAAATAGTGTAGGCCAATAATATCCTGCGATCAAGATTTTATGTATTGTAGAATCTCCCGCATAATGTCCACCTACTGGTCCATCATGGAGTTCCTACAACACCATCTCAGCTTCAGATTTCTCAAGACATCAAAGGAGAATAGAATCATAATTTATCCTAAAAAGTACATCATTTATTAGTTGATACTTCTTAGCCTTCAATCTTAAATCTCTTTTCTTTGTATAATCTAGATTTGAAGGAGCGTATCTGTTCTTTAGATAAAATATGATATGAGCATATCTTGATTCAATATCATTTAGGCTTACCTCATACATTTGTACCTCTTGATTTGAAGATGATATTTCAGAAACAAGTGAAGCTCTAGCCAACATCTTGCAAAAGCCTTGACTTTTTGAAATATTTGCTGGCCTGATCTCTGCATCGTATTCTTGGAAGGCAGTGACCCAATTTGCTCTCTTTTCACCCACATCTTTTTGTACTAAAAGATTTCTTACCGCTAGGAATAGTACTATGATCTTTGTATAGGTTTTAAGAAGAAAGGGTCTAAAATATTTGATCGCTTTGAAAATAGCGTAAGCTTGTCTCTCAACGTCAAAATAATTTAACTCATCCCCTTGTAGTTTTGAGCCAAAGAAGGTAATTGGGGCTTCTGCCTTATCTTGATTGGCTTGAGTGATTATCACAGAATATGATTTATCAGAGGTAATCAGATTGAATGCTTCATATTCTTCTTGGCCTCATTTGAAAAGTGAATTCTTTTTTATCAATGCTTGTAATGGTGACACAATTTTTGAGAAGTCTGGAACAAATCTTTTGCAATTAATGTATTCAAGGAAGGATTGCATGGCTTTCTTATTATGTGGCAAGGATATTTCAGAGATTTCCTTAATTCTATTAGGATCAATATGGATTCCAGATTTTGACACTATAAATCCAAGAAGTTTTCCAATAATTAATGCAAATTTTTTTTTTTTTTTTTTTTTTTTTTTTTTTTCAGTTAATGTGAAATCCCATGCATTTGGCAATGTTGGAAGATTTGCTTTAAGTCTCTAAGGTGATTACCATTTTTTTTAGAATATACTATTATGTCATCGAAGTAAATCACCACTAATTTGTTTACTAGTCCCTTAAATGTGACATCCATGGCCCTTTGAAATGTAGCGCCAACGTTAATCAAACCAAACGACATTTTTTGATATGCGTAAGTACCCCATTTGGTTCTGAATGTGGTTTTTAGATGATCATCAGGATGCACCAGGACCTGGTTATAGCTGGAGAAACCATCTGAAAAGGACATTAATTCTAATCCTGCAGCTGCTTGCAATATTTGTTCCATAAGAGGCAGGGGAAATTATCCTTTTGATAGGCTTTGTTAAGATTTCAAAATTTAATACAAATCCTAATATCTCTATTTTTCTTTCTAACTGGGAACATATTGGAAACCCACCTAGAATGTCAAACGTGAAAAATAATTTTGGATTTTAATAATTTATTAAGTTCAAACTTAATCTGACTTTCGAGATTGGGATGGATTTTTCTCAACTTTTGTTAGACACGTTTTTCATCAGCTATCATTGGGATAGTATGCTAAATAATTGAAGTTTCACAAGTCTTAAGGTCATCGTAGTTCCCAGCAAAAACATTTTTGTATTGTTTCAGAAGTCGAACGTAAGCTAATTTTTCTTCTGGGGCTAGGCCAAGACCTAGGTTGATATTCTGTGCCTTGGTATCCATTCCTAGATTTACTAATCCATAGTTTAGAGTTAAACTCTGAAGTTTGGAATTGGTAGATTTTTTAAAACAATCTTTTAAATCATATAGGTCTTCCAACTTGACAATATATTTTGGTATAGCATTATTAGTGCTTTCTTGTTGTAACTGCTGGTCATGTTGGTCCTCATCAATTATCTGATTAGTGTAAGATCCTTTTGATGTCAGGAAACTCACAATATCAGGATCATCATTGAAAATTCTCCAGTTTGTAACATTATCAGGGATGGAGGGCCTAAAGATCAACTCGATTGAGAATCTCTTTGGGCTAAGGTCTTCTGATGGAATGAGTTTGGAAGCTACATTAGCCAGAAGGTCAACACTAGCATTTTGGAGTCTAGGAATAAGTGAAATATTAAATGCTATAAAATGTTCAGTGAGATCTTGCACTAAAGATTGATAATGTTTTAAATGACCTGATACACAATGTATAGTATTTCGTACTTGTTTAATAACAATCTCAGAGTATCTGAAGACTTGTAGATACTTTATATCTAATTCGATTGCCTTGTAGAGTCCTTGGACTAGAGCTTCGTATTCTGTTGTGTTGTTTATGCAATCAAACTCGAGTTTACATGTTAGCATAGTTTTGTTTTCCTCTGGACTAACTAATACACATTCTGCTCCTGCTCCATCATTAGACTTAGAACCATCAAAAAATGATTTCCAAAATAGAGATTTATTTACAGAACTATCTTTAAAATTAACACATTTATAACTATTTGTTTGAGAAACATTTTCCACTTGAGACAGAATAGAATGTTCTAGGTAAGGCGAAGTATGAGAATTAAAATTTCCTAAGAAAGAATCAACAAGATAGTCGCCAATTATATTGTTGTTGTATGCTATAGGTTCATTTTCTCCTTCCAATTCTGTTACTATGTATCTTTGGGGTCTTTCTCACTCAACCTTTATCTCATTTGGTTTACCATTGTAAGGGAGCCACAAATGCGACCAATCGGTTGCAAAGTATCCATGAAGCTTTTCAGACCAATCCCTACTAAGAATTAAACCATAAAATTCGGGAATGTTTGCAACTAGAATATCAATAACTTGACATACCTTTGGATTAGATGACAGCCTTATGGTAGCTTGATTTAGTTCATGATTACTTCAACCTACGATCGGTCGAGCTGAACTATGCATACCACAGATTTTTGAGGTTGGACGTTTAACTTTGCACATATTGTTTTAGGTAAGATATTAGATGAAGCTCCTGAATCTACCAAAAAATTATGTAAGATTTTATTGAAAATTTCGCAAGTAAGAAGGAATGGGGCAATATTGGATTTTGACCTACCTCCAATTAAAGCAATATCATTTGGATCAACCTTGTTTTCCATATTAGTTGGAGGTGTTCCCATCTCATGAGAAGCTTGGCAGATTACAGTGGCAGGGAGAAGTGCAATGGGTACTGCATGTAACTCTTTCAAAAGTATCTTTTGTTGATGTTTCAATTTTCTCAATTCATGAAAGGTAATGTTACCCCTAGTCTTCGTCATATGTTCAACGAGATTATATTCCATCTCATCAGAAACAATCAGTGTTTTTGATGGATATGAGGGATCGGACTGGACTGGGCTTATTTGAGTTACTTTTGGTGATGATTTCTTACCTGCGACTTTATCTTTAGATGTTGAGCTTGCGCTCTTTTGTTTACGACTAGGTTGTGGAGGATCGAGTTGATTTCTACTTCTTGTACTAACCAATAATACCTCTTGATCCTCTTCATCTAGAAGAATGAAGTCCCACATTCTGTGTACTTCTACAACTTCATCTTCATCAATATGTTCTTCGTTAGAAACTTCCTCTTCTTCTTCCTCTGATTCTGCATTTGCTATATCATTCGGAGGCTTTGAATCAGTTGAGGGATTTTTCCTATAAGGCTTGTAGGGCTTTTTTGAAGAAGTCTCTGCTACTTGTTTCTTAATGTCAACCATTTCGTTGGACATGGTTTTTAATACTTTCTGTAATCCCTCTAAATCAAATGGGTCTTTTGATTGCTTTCTCTTAGGATCATCTTTAAAAGTAACCTTCTTAGATTTTATTTCAACAACAGTGCTTTTCTTTTCTAAAACTAAGAGAAGTTTCTCTATCGCTATCACTTCCTTAATGTTTTCAGTGAAGGTTGTCTTGGTAGCCCTATTAACGAAGATCGTTATGTTTGATGGTAAAGCATATATGTACCATTCACTTCCAACTTCTTCACTAGGCTTGGAAGCGGTTAGAATTTTATTCAAAATCTTGTTGAAATGTGAGTTAAAATCTTTGATAGGTTCTCTTGATTCAACTTTTAGATTTGATAGATCATTGATCAGTGTCGTTGTAGATGTATCATCACCTATATTACTCAAGAATTGCTCTTGGAAAATGTCCCAACTAGTGACGGATCCTGATGGTAATGAAAAATACCAGGATCTGGCTACTCCTTGTAGAGTATAAGGGAAAAGCCAAAACACAATATCTTCATTAGTAACAACATTTAAATTTATCGATAACATAAAGTTGTTTATGTGTTCTTTCGCTAGCATGGATGCTTCAAGATTAAACTTAGGCAACCATTTTTCAGGATGGGACGGTAATTGACTTAAGGGGTTAGGCATTAAGACTACCCCTGGGTTATTCCATGGGGTTTGAGCCATTGTTGAAATACTAACAGAGGAAAGCGTAGACGAAGTTGCTTGTAGAAAGGTTGAGGATGTTAAAGTTCCAATAGTCTGATGGACAACAATTTGAAGTGGAGGGGTGGATGGTTGACTTTGCAATGGAGAAGTTGGAATGGATGTTGATGATGAAAGAGTCTCACTATCAGACCCTTGAGGTGATTTCCTTGCTCTTTTCCTTTTAGGTAGAGGTAATTCGGTTGGTTCGATACCAAAATTTTCACTCTGCAATCTGGTTAGAGGATGAGAAGGATTCTATTGCGAAGTCACACTACCTTGAGATATTTCAGACTTTTGTGGTGATATGGAAAATCCTTGAAGTTTATGAATCAAAGATTCAACTTCTGAAGGTTCAATAATAGATTCCTCTGAAATGTTTGGGTTTCTGGTAGTGGTTGTTGTTTTCTTAACTTCTCCCTTAGGATTTAAAGATTTGGAATGTGATGGAGAAGTCGGGGAGATGTTGAGGGCGATTTACTCTCAGAATGGTATTTAGATTTGGATTTACTAGCCATTCATAGTTCGGGCCCTCCTTCTAGCACCAAATATGTTGAAGCCCCAAAAATCGAGTCTATAATATGGGGGATACCCACCCAATCCGGACCTTGAAAGCAACTCGTTTTCTGTTTGGGATGGTGGGTCTGACTGGGGATAATGGGACTAGTTTCCCAATTTGTGTGTGTGTATTAATATTTCTATTTTCTAAAGATTTCTAAGTAAAATGCTTTTAAGCTAAGTCTAATTTAAAAATGCAATTGTATTCTAATGAACAAAAATATTTTATTCTAAAACTAACCCGGGATTCAACTTTTTACTTATGTGATCTAAAATAATTTCGAACAAAAATTGGTAATAAAGATCATTCGATCGCTATAAGAAAAGAATTCGATAAAAATGAATTGTTTCATATAAAAAGTTAGCCGAAACAATTGTGAGAAGCATATCACATAATAAGTCATTCATATATTGACAATAAATAGAATAGTCATCACCATACAAAAGTGCCAAATGATAACTCAAGCATTCAAGATTTCATATATAAATAACTGAGCACAAAATATTACTTAGACACATAAGCAGAAATCGTTAAGAGATAAAAGTACCATTGATAACAAGTCTTACTCATGAGCTTCAACAATATAGATTTATCTCTTCCTAATTCAACATCTACTAAGAGTACAAAAGTGCATTTCAGTAGCAGACATTAAACACAGATATCAATAAATCTTGTTCCATTCATTCATCAAAACCTCCTCTGAGGGTGTAGAAGTGCATGTTCTGAGGAAATGTTTTTGACAAATTTCAGGACCCTTCTCTTAATCCATGAGAAGGGTTCAAACACTATTTCCTAAATACTAAAAATAGTTTATTACAAAAATATAGGAGGAGTTTTAAATGGCCATCCTCATCTAAGGAAAAAATAAATCAAAACTAAAACTAAAACTGAATCTAGAAATAAATATCTATGTATCTCTTCCTTGTGGTCACAAACATTCAACATCAGCTTGAGGAGTGTTGGTTGGTCAACCTCCGGCCCTGCAAAAACAGAATCGGCAATTTCTCACGCTATATTTTTGGTAGAGTTCGTAAGGCATTTGAGAGTCATGCATTGACTGTGCGATTTAACCAAGTATTTCCAGTAAGTTTCCCACTTTAACTTGGTTAATTTCTTGATGGACTCTACCATTTCCTCAGCTTTCTGTCTCCAGTTTATCTGTAGTTGTTCTGCCATTGGCAGAAATCCTGGTGTGGTCTCTGAAATGAGAGTTGCTATATGCAGGTTTTCATTGGCACAGTCAATGACATTGTTTGTTATTGTAGCTCTTTCTTCTGCTGCCATGCGTCGGGTACTGAATGGAATTGTTAGATTTTGGCCAAATATGCTTACTGCCTAAAGGTGCACCTGATAAATACCGCTGGTTTTGGGGTGTGGGTCCCACCTTTAGCCTTTAGCACTTTTCCTCATGGTTTTCTGGCTTACATGCGACCAAACGCTCAGGGGCTTTCCTTTTCGAGGGGTTTTGCCCAGCGATGCGTGATTAGCGCTTAGCATCAGAAGTTGCTTCCTTTTTCTAATCCAGGCTTCTCAGGTGGTATTTTTGCCTCTTGCATGGTCTTGATGAGCCTTAGTTAGCACACTTTGCTCTTTGTTAATGGTTCTTTCCTTACCGACTAGTTCTTGGTACACTCTGCCAAATCATCGTTTTCCTTGGCAAACTTTTCTACGAACTGCTTGTTGTAGGTTTCCTATGGTTCTGGTAGATGATACATCAGCCTTAAATCTTACATAGTGAATGACCCAATGAGGTCTTGGCCTCGAGTCTTGAATTGTCTATCTGTTATATCGGCACTGTCCAGTACCCACTTGACCATGTCTGTGTATGGAAGAATCTTTGACCTTGCCTCTATTCAGTGCAAGAACAAACATGCAAGTTTAGTGATTGATGCTTCAGACAACCCGCATGAGTCTACTATAGCTTTAACCTCCATAACTCTTGGCTTTTCTTCTTCGATCAGACTTTACATGCCTTCCCAAGTAGTTATGCCGGCATCTTTTTTATAGGTGGTGTCTGTGTATAAGGGCATCATCTCTTTGTCCTCTGCTACCAGAGCCTTTCCATTCTTTCCCATTACATTCTACACAGTGTTGTGTATATTGCTCTGATTGCTGCTCTTGCGAATTTACAAGGAAAGAGATAAAGTGACGGGAAAGCTCTTAAGTCTGAAATCATAACAAATCTACCACCCTACGTGAAATAACCTTTCGATCAGCTTTAAATCTTATCTCATAAATGACCATCAACTAACCATTAAATTTCCATTAATGCCCATAACTTGGTATCAAATGATGAGAAAAACTTTTATTGAACGATGAGCCCTGTAGATCTACTATAAAGCGATTTTCCGATTTGCTTCACAATATCGCAGATCGCAATATCGTTAATCCGTTTTATAAAAAATCATTTATCACCTTGTGCGTCTGCGAGATGTGATTTGCGACATGTCTTATCGCATATTTCCGGATCGGGATACTTTACCTTAGGTGATATTTGCGGCGTATGAAAGTTGCGATGTACGATGGGTTTTTAAGGTGTATGATCTCGCATCACGTTTTCTTAATTTCGGAAGTTTTGTTATATGATGTCCTCCTTTATCCTTTGTGATGCGATGTTTTATTGTTAAGAGAACGATTTTATTCGGAGCTTATCATAAAACTTACATTTTTTGGGTTTAGCGGGTGTTTTCCTAAGTTTATGATAGCAGGTTTTATTCAAATGGAAACATAAGTGCTAGTTTTTATTTTTTAGAAGCGTCCCCATTTATTTAGCTTTATTACTAAAACTAAATAAAAACAGGGGTTGTTGCTGGCCACAATTGGTTCCTCCATTTTACCCAAGTTTAAGAATCCATCAGTACTTTCTTCACAACTCCATGCTTGACTCTGGAGCCTCCCATAATTTAATGCCCAAGGCCATCATGGAAAAGCTGGGTCTAGATATAACTCGTGAATATCACGACTTGTATTCTTTTGATTCCGGTAAGGTCCATTGTCTTGTTCTAATAAAATATTTGGTAGTATCCCTCGACCAAATCCCGACGAAGAATGCCTTTATGGATGTGCTGGTAGCTAATATAACACCATCGTTTAGTATGTTATTGTCAAGGTCCCGGGGAGTGAAAGTAAGAGCCACACTGCAGTTAGACTTCTCCTATGCCACTATTCTGGTTTTCCAAAAATTGAGGAATTTGTACAGAGAAACCAAAATGAAATTCATTATAAATAGCAAGCAGAGGCCAAATAATCATCCTATAAATGTTGTACATAAATATTTATAATCATTTATGTTATATAATTATAGTGGACTGAATGATGTAGATAGTCAGCTTGTGGAAATAAAAGATGTACCAAATATTTCCAATTGTATCAGGATAGTTTTAGATCAAGGAAAACAAAATCTATCAAGCTCATTATAACAACCATCGAACAAGGCAGAGAAAAGCTCAAAACAACAACCAGAGAAGGTAATGGAAAATTTAGAACAACCTGAAGAGAAAGTTCATAAATTTGACCCAAAGAAGAGACCAGATTTATAGCCCTTGGAAGAGGAGCATGGTCTTTGCACCATGGACCTTGATGGTGGTCTCAGGAAATATGGGGCAAGCATTGGAATTTGGATCTAAAGTCCACATCATCAGAAAAGTGAGGTCACTCATAATGTTATATTATGCTCATACAAGTTAGATTTTGATTGCACTAACAATGAGGTAGAGTATGAAGCACTCATGACGGGCTTAAAGATCTTGAAAAGATTGGGTGCACGAAGGATTTCGGTGTTTGATGATTCAGAACTTATGATCAAGAAACTTAAAGTTAATACCAAGCTCACCATCCACTAATGAGACAATATAGAAATGATGTTATAGATATTTTGAGAATGTTTCCGGAATATACACTTTCGGTTGTACGAAGGAGTCAGAATCTTATTGCAGATTCTTTGGCTATAGTTGCAAGCAATTTCAAAATCCCCATCTTTTCAAATAGGAAATTTGAGATTCATGTAAAGCGTCGGCCCTCTGTTCCTGACAACTTGCAATATTGGCAAGTATTCTAGGATGAAAATTAGGTAAATAACTTTGTCCAGAGTGAAGGAGAGTTTGAGGATTGTTCCATGGATTAATTTTATGACAAGGATGATCAAGTCATCGAGGCAACCCAAGTTGATATACTACATCCAAAGGACAACAATATTCTGAAAGCTCTTGTACCTTTGGAAGACTTGTTTGATCAAGACGATGTAACAAGGAAGCCTACATTGGTTCCTACAGAGAAAGGTGTCGAAGACGTGAACATTGGAACAACAGAAAAACCAAAAATGATGAAGCTGTCCAAAAAATTATCTCCCGAAGTAAAAGAAAAATATATTCATTTATTTTTTGAATTTTCTGATGTTTTTGCATGGGATTATGCAGACTTAAAGGAGTATGACAACAAAATAATTCAACATACCATCCCAATTAAACAAGATCAAAATCCCTTTAGGAAAACGCTAAGTAGGATTAACCCAAGGTTGCTGTCATCCATAGAGAAATAAATTAAGAGGCTTTTCAAGTTGGGAATCATTGTTCCAATTAGATTTTCTGATTGGATATCAAATCTAGTCTCAATGAGAAAGAAGATCGAAGAAATTAGGCTCTACGTAGACTTCATAAACTTAAACAAAGCATCTCTGAAAGATAATTATATCCTAGAAACCCAATCTAGAAAAATAGTAAATATTTTCTAATAGATATTATTTTCTACAGTATTATAATAAAATACATATGTCGTTCCATCCATAAAACACCAATCCATTTACCTTGGATTATAGTTCAACCATAATTCCTTACCTAAGACTACAAAACAATGGGAAAAACCACCATGTGCTGCAAAACTAATTTTAGCACAAATGATGTCATGAAAACCACAAAAAGAACAAATGTAAAAGAATAATACATTTATTTTAGATGGGAGACTTCCCCTAAACTTTTGGAAAGGAGGATTCCAAACCCCTTAGGAATCCCTCGAGTAGGGTGGAATTTGTTCACCATGCAATCCCTGTGAATAGGGGGGCTTCCACCCTCCCGTATGACCCCCTTGCTACCCTTGGTGCAATGCATAATGAGCGAGGAAAGTTGTGAAATGAATATAAAGCATACCCAAGAAAAGTAAAGAGAGATGGAAAGTGAAAATGAACATAGAGGCCAAGTTTAATAACAAGTTGTACCCACTATTCATGTAGATGATTTTTTATTATCTATATCAAGGGTTGATGTACAACTTGAGAAAGATGATCTAGATGATAGATGATAAGTTTGACTCCTTCTACATAAACATTCAATAATATTGGATGGGAAAAGATTCTCGACAAAATTTTGATCCTAAAAGGGAGAGATCTTCATTATGATTATGTGGATTTATGAAGAGAGTGCCATGAGTAGATTTCTTATGGCATTTTGTGGAGAGTTTTGGGGTAAATAGTTTAGTCAAACATAAAAGAAATTAGATTGGATGAGTAACACGAGTTTCCTAGACTAATTTACTCTACCTTATGACTTGATCAAATTTTCATGGCATTGACAAAGAATTTTGTATGGTTGGTTGAAAAATTATTCCCCAATAGGAAAATTCCTTAGACTAGTGTGATCATAAGATATTTGTGTGATTACTATTATAAATTCTCGTTGTTGATTTTGTTATCAGGCTAATAATTGATTATCTATGAATTAGATAATGGTGTTCATGGATGTAATATTTGTTGCATATCTAAATTTTTTACTGTTAGGTTGTATTTCTTCATAACTTGAATGCTTTCAAGTTTATTGTTTTGAGTTACTTTTTACATTCAATTTTCTATATGCACAATGGTTGCATTGACATGATGTATGTCCTTGAAAATTATTTGTATTTCCTAAGTGTATCTATATTTAAATTCATGTTATGTCTTTGGTATTATGTGATGCATATGAGATGGAGGGCATGGACTAGATCTAGTTAAAGTTATTTGTGTGTAAATTTGTTTAGCATTCAAGACTAGCATTGAGTTTAATCCTTTTTGTGCATTTGGAATATTAATTTTTAATAGTGGTTTGGTATGGACCTTTGTTTGTTTACCTTGAAGGGTTTCTTCAAGTTATGCCAATTGGTCATTGTTTCATTAAAAGTATTTATTTAAATGGTTTGAAAATCCCTTCTTGTTATACTCCAAAATATTATGTTCAAATTATTTTGACTAGAATTTCATTGGGAACCTATTTAATGGCCTACTAGGACAATTGTTTGAGTCCTTGATGGTATTTTTTCTTTTCCAAAGGGACCCATGAATTGTTTTGCTACGTTATTTGAAAATTTCTTAATGAGATCATTTTGAAATGGCTCAATGGCCATAATTTAGAACTGGCATCTTTGAAAGAGGCCAAATAGAGGTTATCAAAGGCATATGAATGACAATCTTTCAAGTTCCACACGTCTTATTAGGGACATTCAAATGTTTTTATTTTGTATTATTTTGATAATTTCTTATGGACATTTGAATATTGTTCTTTTGATTTGAGTTGATTTCTTATTGATAATTTTAACAAGTTCATTAGGGACATTCAAATATTGTTCTTTTAAATGGTTTTATAATCTATTGGGAATATTTGAATATTTTTCTTTTGAGTTGACTTGATCGCTAGTTGGGATTGTTCAAATGTACCCATTTTAAGCTGGGAAATTGAAGGTGATCAAAATATATTCTAATGAGATGGATCGATGCATTATTAGGTGTGCTCATGTTTTTTCGTCTTAAAACTGGTTGATTACAACCTTCTAACAAGCCTGGTGAGCTTATTTCTTGTTTCAAATGTGCATTTCTAGGATTGGCCCAATGGTTTATGATGGATAACTAAATGATAATTTTTCAATTGGACATGATGGATCTATTAGGAGTATTGAAGATATTTTTTTTCAAATTGACCCAATGACCTACTAGGGGAATTAGAAAAAGGTTATTTCAAAAAGGTACAACAATATGTTGGGTGGAAATTTAGAAAATTGTCAATGGCCATATCTAAAAATATCCTAATGGGAAGATCATTTGAATGGTAAGAGATCTCTAGAAATATGTCCAATTGAAAATTTCCAAATATCCTAATGATTTATTTGAAATAGTCAGTAGTCACCATAAATGGATGTGTATGCATGTTCCTTCTCAACATATAAACAAGGTGATCTTTTGATTAGCATAGTGAGCATATATGAACATGTTCTTTGACATGAATGGTAAAGTAAAGAGCATTTTTAGAGGAAAAACTGAATTGGTGGAACCTTAGAAATAAAGGAAATGTGAATAGACAAAAGAAACCAAAGGAAGAAAAATGAAAGGCCCCCTCTTATCAACTTTAGCGTGGGAAGGGAAATAGGAAACCATATAAGAGTAGTTACTCTATGTGGAATATTTCTTAATAACATTTATATTATGTCGTGGCCATAAATTTAGTTTAACATTAGAAGGAACCTCCAAACGTTTGGTTAACAAGGAAACACTATAACAATTTGAGTAATCTAGATTGGGTTTTTTGTGATGAAGATTTTAACTACTTCATTTTAGTATGATATGATAAGTAGAAAATCTATGAATTCAAGAGAAATACTCTAAGAGTTTATTTAACAATAACATCATTATATATCTATATTATCAACATATAAATATTTGTACTATTATTATTTAACATTTATTATGTACTTATAAAATAAATGTTAAAAAATAAATTTAAAACTTAAACTTAAATATTAATTGTGTTGAGAGGCACTCTAGGCGGTCTATAGCCCAGTACCAAGGCTAGATCTATAAACGTAAATAGTTGTAAAACTTTTAACATTTAACATTTACATGTCAACTCGATTAATTATAAAAGGTTAAAATTAATCAAAATAATGAAATTCAATTTTTTATACAATTTTTTAGATAAAAGAAAGTAAAACTATGAACATTGTTTTAGATAAAAGAAAATCATAATATACATATCACATAAAAATACGTCACATATAAATAGTATCTATAGCTTAAGATTAATTTTACCATATAAATTGAATCATGTATTGCACAGTAACTTAGTCCCTACCACACAAGTTAGAAATTATGTTATGTGAAAAACTACATAAAAAATTATAACCTACATTAGTCAATGCTAGATTAATAGTGATCAACATGCAAATTGAATCCTATAGTATTTCTTTGGAAGGAGCTAAAAAATTGAGATTTCAAGTGGATGAATTAATTGATTAAGTATACACATTTATAGTTTGAGGAAAACATAAATAATTGTGGGAAGTGACTCCTAAGTATATTTTTTATTTCCATCCATGTTTATGCAAAGAATTGCTTAAATTATGGTGGGAAGTAATTGATTGTAAATATGTATTTACATGAGTATGATTTAAGATTATAGTTAATATTAAGATGTATCATAAGACTTACGATGTAAATTTTAATTACTATAATTAGTTTTTTAAGGGCTTGGTTTTAATTTTTTGTTTAAAATTGATTGTGTTAAGGGGTGTTTTATAATCTAGTGTAGGGAGATGTTCATGTTAATCGTAATATATAAAATTAAACTACAATAATTATATAAATTAAATGGCCTAGTAAACATCTTAACTTTGGATCAAGCAAGCACTGAGAAAGGGGGAGTGACAAGGGCAAGATGGAGAGAAAGTGGAAAGGAGAGAAGAGACATAGAGAATGAAAGGAGAGAAAGAGAGAATGTGATATAGAGATGGGGGGGAGAGAGAGAGGAGGGAGGAATATAGTGAAAGAGGTGGAGGGTAGAGAGAGTGTGTGTCTTTGAAAAGGGGGAGAGACAAAGGGGGGTGGTAGAGAAAGGGATAGAGAGGAAGGAAGAGATAGAGAACTTGTGAGAGAGAAGGAGAGAGTGAGGGAGAGAAAGATGGAGTTGGAGTGGAAGAGAAGGAGGGAAGAAGAAAAACATAGACAGAGGAAGCTGGAGAGAGAGTGAGGGAGGGACTAGAGTGGGAGGGAAGAGAGAGAGAGAATGGGATAGATAGTGAGAGAAGGAGAAGAGATAAGGAGAGAAGGGGAAGAGATAAAGGGAGAGGAAGAGGGAGGGTGATAGAGATAGATAGATACAGGCATAATGTTTCTATGTTTGGGGGATGAGATAGAGAGACAAACAAGAAGAGATAGAGAGAGAGATATAGATATAGATTAAGCTGGGAGAGAGGAAAGAAGAGAGAAATATAGTGGGATGGAGGGAGAGATAAATAGATTATGGAGAGAGAGAGAGGAGGGGGAGTGTGCTTGGGGAGGTGCGGTATGATATAATAGAAAAGGAGAGATGGAAGAGAATATATATATATATTATATATATAATTATATTATATATATATAATATATTATTATATTATATATGTATGTATGTATGTATGTATATATACATATATGGTAGGGAAAGAGAGGGAAGAAGAGAGAGATTGAGAGGAGGAGTGGTTGCAAGAGAGGGAGAGGAGGATGGGAGAGAGGGAGGGGGAGATACAATGTTATTCACTTAAATAGATGCATTAATTTCATTGTAGATGTGCATTCCTAATCCTATATGATTGATCGCATTGGATGCATTAGTTTCAATGTGGATTTTGATTTCTAATCCTATTTGATTTCTTGTACTAGATGTATTTATTTCAACGTAATAACAAATAAAATTATTGATGATGTGCATTGATTTCTATGTAATAATAATTCAACCATAAACAAAATACCTGAATTTTCATCTTGAATAAAATATTCACTTACCAGAAATGTTTGTTTCTTGAAACCGTAAACTATTTGTATTTTACTACATTCTTATTATTCTCATTTTCCATCATTCAACATTGTTACTCATTTTGCATTCAAACGAGGTAATAGAAAATAACTATAATTGAAACATACTTGGCGTTTAACACTCCATAAATAATAATTGTTGACATTGGACAAAGCTACTATTAATTTTGGAGAGCATGCGAGACAAGTTATGATGCTTACTACAATAACTCGACTTGAAGATTTGAATGGCCTATGATTTCAACCACCACTTTCATATTATCCATATGAAAAGATGGAAAAATTAACAATTGTGACAATAAGAACAATAGAAGAAAATAGTTTGAGAATGACCACAATGAAGACTATTTGTAATTGGGTACATTCTTTTCTTTCACATTTTCTATCATTCAACACTCTTACATTGTCACTTTGCATTCAAATTTTTTATCATTTTTCAATATTGAAGTTTTTAAGAGTCTCTATCATCTCAATAAACTAAGTTAACTAAGAAAATTTAAAAATTAATTTACTAAATTAATTTTAAACATATTTAGCATATCTCTAATGATGAGAATAATTAAATGTATAATAATTTTTTTATCATTGCGCATGACTGAAACCAGCGTAAATCCATCTTACCACTGCATCTATTAAGCACCAAAAGGGATCAAATCTCTAGAGGTGCAAACCTTTCCTCATCTTTTGCAGTGAAAAGAAAAACAATTTGCACCTCCATAGATTTGATCCCTCTCATGGCTTAATTAGATTCGACGTTATGCAACTGAAGTTAAGATGGATATATCCTAATTAATTAATTGTAATTATTTTTTAGTATCCAGAATTAAAACTGATATACCTTAATTAATTAATTAATTAATTATTATCATTTATTTTTTAATATATTACCAATTTTACGATCCTAAAAAATAATTAATTATATAAATTTTTAATATTCAAAATTTCTAATTACTTTTGTTAATCTTATCTTAATATTATTATAAGTATAATTATTTTATTTATATTAGCATGGTATGTAAGCATCCGCACATCAGTTTAAACATCAATTTAAATTTATATGGTATATATACATCACGTATTTATATATTTATATTATGTACATATACCATATAAATATGTACACGCATGTTAACATGCATATACCATATAGATATAAATAATGTGTGTTCACACCATTCAAATTTCATGTGGATCAATCTAATTATGTTTACATCCCTACATTGTATGCCCGAGTAACATGCAATGTCTACCATGGGCTCTATTAGAAAACTCAAATTCAAACACAGAGTTTGGATGGTAAAGTGAAAATAAAGAGTGATCTAACTCAAGTTCAAACTTAGGATTTGGATAGTACATTGGACTCAAAACTCAAGTTTAGATGCCTCACTATCAAAACTAAATATGAAATGCATATTTTTAGGTGTAAACTCAAAATAAAAACTACTCTGTTAGAAAACTAGAAAACTCAATATAAAGAGCAGATAGAAGGAACACAAGTGCATAACAATATGGTTCCTATTCACTGAATTTTTACTTATTTATCTCAGTAGAAATTGCAACTATTTAATGAATGGAACTGCTTGTAGAATGTAAATAAGGCATAAATCACAACTATCTATTGAATTCAAAACAAAAGGAAAGCAGAAATAACATCTACCTAGACACCTCCCTAGCAACGATGCCAAAAAGTGATGAGCCCCATTATTGCAGCAAAGATGTTGCAGCTCCTAGGGTGACCAAATTTACTTTATCAACACGAGGTTCATACAAACTTGGAGGTGATAGTGATACATGCAGAGAAGATGCAACAATCTATTGTTTTCACTTCTCAATTGGGGTGATAAACTACTATGGTTTTGAAACTAGTCTTCCATTGACTAGAAGGAGGTTGGCTACTGATAGTGAATGTAAAGCTATCTTTAATGCAAAAAGTAAATGCTTGCCTATGTCAAGGAAATGAAAGTGTTGAATAGAAATTGTTATGAAAATGACATGAAATCACCTAGCTAGGAATTAACACATTACTTGCAGAAGATACCTAAATTTAACATTGCATTCCATCATCTACTTATCTAGACTAAGTAGGCATGGAAATGATCCTAATATTGGTAAGATTGATGTATGCATGCATTAGCTAAATATTGCAGAAAATATTCTTTTGGATTTTCAATTTAGAAATGTAAATGTTAAACTAATCAAGCTAATATTTTGTAGGAGAGGAAGGTATGGGAAAAATGGTCAAAAATGGCATTGAGTGCTATGGAGGTCAAGTTGAAGGCTGATCCTAGGTTTTGATCATCATTTTTTTAAAAAATAGTCTAAAACGGTCTACTATAGGGTTTCCTGTAGTTGCTACAGAATTTCTTATAGTTACTATAGGATGTCCTAATTTACTACAAGAAACTTAGCTGAAAGTTGTAGGAAAGTAGGGAGGGTTAAAGGAAGTGTTGGAAAGGTGGATGATGGTGGAATAAGGTATGGGGAAGGTGCACACTACCCAAGGATCAACCCAACTCTTAGGGTTGGTTGGATTTTCTCAAGGTGGTTCTCCATGGTGACTACAAAATAAAAATCCGAATTGATGGTCGATAAGGTTTGGTAAGAGGTGGAGAAGACTTAGATGAGGCTGGTGAAATGATTTCTCCCTATAGATCAGCAACTCTTGCCACACTTAAAAAATATTCATTTCTTCATTTATACACAACTTTATGTAAATGTGGAAAAGATGAGTTGAATTTGAGAAACTAATTTATTAATCACTAGTGGATCAATTCTCTAGAATGGAACGATTGCTAATATAAAAGAAACTTAAGAAACAAAAATGACAATTGTAAGTTATTCTAATAAATCATGAACAATGACTGACTCAACAAGAAACCCTAAGCTATGTAATAACCAAAAGATAACTATGTTTTTGGGGTTGTGAGAGTCGGGCCCTCAAACCATGATCCCATGAGGGAGGTGAGGATGAGGCCATTGTCACAATGTTTTATGAAGTCTTTTCTTTCACTACTGTAACACTAATCTACTTCTCCAACTAATGGAAGTAAAAATAACCAATGATTCAAAGACTTGCAATTTAAACAAAATAGAAATAATTTTATATGCTAATCTATGAATCTAATCTAAGGATACATGCACAAAAATAAGAGGAACGTCTACTACTAGGGTTGGGCCCTAACCCAAGAGCTTATTCCCTTTGAGCCAACTCAGTGCTGGAATAAAGAAACCCTTTTCATTATTACCAAAATGTCAAAAATCACAGGAGAATAACAGTCACAATATCTTAAGCTCAAAGTTTCCACTTGGCTACAATAAAATGTTTAATACTAATGAGGCCCTAGGCCTTCTTATTTATACAACTAAATCTACCAACAACTTCCTTGAAATTAGGGAGTCTTGGCTCCCAAACTCAAGATTAACGTGTCTTCAGCTATCACTGACTTGGCTGCCAATGACCTCAGTGGGCTTGGATACTTGTAACTCTGAGCTAATGAGGTCTAGTGGAGGAATATTTGAGTGATTGAGGAGTTAAGGAGGGAGACCTAATCTCCTAAAATCCATATTGCTCTTCTACTTCAATTTCTTGCACCAAATAATGCTCCAAATCCTACAATTAATGCACATCGGGCCACATGACATAATATCTCACCTTTACCCTTCTCACTAAGAAAAATATAATAAAATATGTAAAAAAATGTAATCAAAGTTAGTTTTAATAAGATGGAGAGTGGCATTAAGGCCCATATAATTTACCTATTGATGAGCCTCATCATCAAGTACAATGGCTTTTTTAATTTTGTTTAGTAAAATCAAAATTTGACAGTATAGTGGCAAAGGTAACTCATTTGTGAGTTTTCTCCATAGGGAAAAAAAGGCGGAAAATTAAAACTGAAAAAGCCCTCCATGTGGTCAACTATGAGACATAGTGGTCTATATGATGAACCTCAAGGTATTGAAAGACTAGATAATCATGGTTGAATTTCTCAGATCTATTCACTATGTCAAAACATGACTTCAACTGTGAATTTTCAAACTCATTCCAAGAAACAAAATTTCCTCAATTTTGTTATCAAAATTTAGCACCACCTCCTTCTGTTTCAGATTAATAAGGCTTTCAAAGGATTTATTCTGATCTTGGAAATTATGGGACTATATTTGAGCCTCTAAAACCTCAATATCTTTCACAAGATTTTCAACAAATGTTTCTAAAAAAAGATCTTAGTTTATGAGCTACATTTGCATGAATTTAAATAAATAGAAAAAAACCTTGAAAAAATTGCATCAATCCTATCATCATCAAAATTGTCTAAATATTCCTTAAAACCTTCAATAGAAATAAGAATTTTAACATACCTTATCATCTCAATCGACTAGGAAACTAGATCTACAATTGAAGCTCTGAATTCTTCGGACAGTGGAGCCACCATGAAATTTTTTAATTCTCGAATTTGACAATGGAGTCATCAAGTGAATTTTACATAATCTCTTTGTGTTTGACCTTTGTTCACGATTAAAATTAAAATTTGATCATTATCGTTCTTCCAGGATATTTGCTTGAAGCTTTTGCCTCTCGATGGCGGCACCAAAATGTTATCTCTTAGAGAAAACCTTGGCTACGGGAAAAAATCTAAGGTAAACTCTAACCAATATTTTAGATTGAAATCTATCCCTTTCAATCCAAAGGGGGATCCCTTCTATAACTCAGTCATAATGACTGGTTATGTATTCAACATATTGATTAGATCTGATTGGATTTGCGCAACATTGGTATGGAAAAGGATAGAAAAAACCATTGGGCATGGAGTCTATTTGAAAACGAGTTACTTCTTATAGGCTATATGAACAAAATACAAAGGAAAGGTAGCAACCACTTTCTTAGATGATTTTATCATTTAGTTGTGATAGAAGCAAGTAGAAATAAATACCAAAAATAGAGCAATTAATGAATAATTTGTTTAACCCGGATGCGGGTGTCAATCTGTAATGAAATGGACATGTGCCATCCACGAGCGAAGGACAGCCGGCCACGATACAGGCAAATGGTGTTTGCAGGTAAAGGGAAGGCTTCCGCCCCAAGGGCATTCAATGCCCTTCAATGCGTTTCAATGCGGTTTGGCTCCCGAGAGCTAGCAAAGGGAATTTATAGAATGGAGGTGACAATCGATGAGGTTAATGCGGATTTGCAGAAGGGGATTTGGGGAGCGGAGAAGAAAGAGCCTGTTGCTCAGCCAAAGAAGGAGGAGGGAGGCTCTGGTGGCAGCGAACCTTCCCTCAAGATTGATCCCTGTATAGTGCGGGCACCCGGCTCTCGACTTTCAGGGAAGGCGTCGACAGGGTTCAGACCAAGGTCCAGTTACGTAGGAGGGTTGTAGGGCGTAAGAAGGAACTGTCCGGTGAAGGCCATTATCCGTAACTTCGAAGGGGACAATGTTTTCTTGGAGGCTTGGTTCATTCCTCATATTGCATTTGAGCACCCTTTTCTGCTCATGGCGCCTCATACGCGTGCTACTCCCCGCCGTGGGCGAAATTCTGAGCAGAGGGGAAGCTCAGGAGGCAGGAGAAACTATAGTCCCAGGCGCATTTCTCCCCTTGCCCGCATGTCGCCCCCTTCTTTCGAGTTGGAAGACTCTGGATTAGCCATAAGTAACTCGGTTCAGTCAGTGAAATTTAAATTCAAGCGGAGGACCTATAAGCCAATTGTTACGGCTCTGGTCACAACGATTTTTTTAGAAGAAGATGAGGAGGAAGGAAGTTGGAAGGCGGAATAGGAGGAAAAGACGCCTTCCTCCTCGGACAACTGTGCGCAGAGGAAGGATATGGAGGAAAGCTCGTACAGCCCAGCTTCTTTGAGCAAGTTGGAAGAAGAAAGCACCTTTGGGTACTCTGAGGAGAAAGCAGAGGTGTTAAAAGAAATTGGTAGTTTGAAGGGCAAGGAACCTATGGAAATCACTCAGCCAGATACCGAAGTTCAGCCAGCTACCGAAGTTCAGCCAGCAATGCCAGTTAGCAAGCAGGCTTCTCCTCAGAGTCGCGCCCAGGACAAGGAACCTGATGATTCCTATGCTAATATCCTATACCTCAAGCTGCCTCCTGGAATCCTTCGGCCTGAAGATATCCCAGACGGGATGGAGGTAACTTGGGAGCGTGATCTGGAGAAAGAAGCCGAAGAACGCAAGAAGAATCTCAAGTAGTGTTCGTGGTTCTGTGGGTTCGCTGTCGGCTCTGAGTGTAAGGAGCTTTTTTTTTATGTTTATGATATGTCTTTGCGTTGTTTCAGTTTTGGTTTTGTGGTTCATCCACATCCACAGAGCGACAGAGGCGCCAAGCCTCGGTGCTGGCAGCACTCTCAGAATGGGTGCACACAGCCTCTGTTCCTTCTGAAATATTTTGTACTCCCTGCGAACATAACGTCTGAACTGTTCTCTCTCTCTGTTTCAAATTCTCTCATTGTAGATGTTACGTTGTCTTCTGTCTTTTACAAGTAGAGTAACAGTGCTTCTCTGAACAGTTTTGAAAGAGAGTTGCCCATTCACTCTCAGAGGTTAAAACCTCTTGTAAATATTTTTCCATTTTCTTTAATATAATCAGTTTAGTCTTTTCCCAGGAAAAAAAAAATAAATAAATAAATAATGAATAATTTGTTTAAATATCTAAGTGGAAAACATGTAGTAGTATGGTATTAGTAAAATTGAGCTGATAAACAGAGTTCAGTATTCATAACTTAATTTCCAAAATGTAGAAGACATATGCGGAAAGATAATGAAACAAAGAGATAACAATTACTAAGAGACAAACCGGAAAACCATCACACAAGAATCACTCAAATTTTGAACAGATAACACTGGTTACATTAGCTTATATTAATGCCAAAATATATACATAATATATCAAATTTCTGTCAAAAAATTCCAACCTTTTCCCATTCTTCAAAAAGGACTACAAACTAAAACAATTTTCTACCATATTCTTAATTACAAATTGCTAAAACTAAAAGAGATAAAGTGTATCCCTCAAATACATGAACATACACATATTTCCAAGCCCATCTGCATCTAAAGATCATGTTGTTACTAGATTCATGGCTGGAGATAAGAATGACCAATCCAAATTTGATGAGCTGGCATCCAAGTCAACAACTATCCATGAGATTTTTCCTCATGAAATCCTAAAAAATAGGGTCTAGTGATGCCTTCGAAAATCCATAACCGTGAAAGATGTTAGAAAATAGAGAGAAGTTTTTTTAAATGGACTAGTTCAAGACAAAAATCACTTTCAGTTTTGACAAAATTGTTCTCATTTGTTCAAAATCTGATTTTTAAAACAGCTACTGAAACAGGATTACAAAATATTGAAAAATAGGTTTTCAAATATCCTTTCAGATGTTTCAAACACTGACACTTGTGTAAAAATTGAGAGAGTTTTTTGTTAATGGTTTCATTGTTCGACAAAAGCCTCTTTCATATTTGGAGAATTGGTTTCGAGTTGTTCTAAAAATGCACCCAAATTTACTATCTTTTATAAGAAAAAACAAAGTTTTAACTGACAATTTTTACAAAAATGTGCCGACGCTCCCATTGGCAACGCTTTAAGCTTCTTTATTAAAAATTCATGCTAAAACTCCCACTGTCAATGATTTCAAAAGAAATCTCAGACTAAACAATGTGATAACAGATTCTAATCATTCTTGTGCATTTGTAAAATTAATATTGAATAGTGGTTTGGTATGGACCTTTGTTTGTTTATCTTAAAGGTTTTCTTCAAGTTAGGCTAATTGGTAATTGTTTCATTAAAAGTATTTATTTGAATGTTTTGAAAATCCCTTCTTATGATACTCCATAAGATTACCTTCAAAGCGGTTTGACTAGAATTTTGTTGGGAAGAGGTTTAGCGACTTATTGGGACAATTGTTTAAGTCTTTGATGGTATTTTCTCTTTTCTAAAGGGACCCATGAATTGTTTTTCTACGTCAAGGACATGTTTGAAAAATTCTCAATGAGATCATTTTAAATGGCTCGAATTCCATAATTTAGAACTAACATCTTTGAAAGATGCCCAATAGAGGTTATTAGAGACATTCGAATGCCAATATTTCAAGTTGTACACATGTCTTATTAGGGACATTCAAACTTTTTTATTTTGTATTATTCTGGTACTTTCTTATGGACATTTGAATATTGTTCTCTTGATTTGAGTTTATTTCTTATTAATATTTTTAACAAGTTCATTAGGGACATTTAAATATTTTTCTTTTAAATAGTTTTATAATTAGTTGGGAATATTTGAATATTTTTCTTTTGAGTTGAGTTGATCACTATTTGGGATTGTTCAAATGTACCCCTTTCAAGATGGGAAATTGAAGGTAATAAAAATATGTTCTATTGAGTTGGCTTGATGGCTTATTAGGTGTACTAAAATATTTTCCTCTTAAAAGTGGTTGATTACAACCTTCTAACAAGCCTGGTGGACTTATTTGTTGGTTCAAATGTGGATTTCTAGGATTGGCCCAATGGTTTATGATGGATAAATAAATGATAATTTTTCAAGTGGGTTTGATGGATCTATTAGGAGTATTCAAAATATTTTCTTTTCAAATTAATCCAATGGCCTACTAGGGGAATTAGAAAAAGTTTATTTCGAAAAGGTACAACAATATGTTGGGTGGAAAATTAGAAAGTTGTCAATGGCCATATCTAAAAATATCCTAATGGGAATATCATTTGAATAGTAAGAGATCTCTAGAAAGATGTCCAATTGAAATTTTCCAAATACCCTAATGATTTATTTGAAATAGTCAATAGTCACCATAAATGGTCACGTATGCATGGACCTTCTCAACATATAAACAAGGTCACATTTTGATTAACATAGTGAGTATCTATGAACATGTTCTTTGAAATGAATGATAAATTAAAGAACTAACCTTCGAAATAAAGGAAATGTGAAAAGACAAAAGAAACAAAAGGAAGAAAGAAAAGGTATCCTATTATCAACTTTAGCATGGGAAGGGAAATAAGAAACCATATAAGAGTAGTTACACTATGTGGAATATTTCTTAATAACATTTATATTATGTTGGGGTCACAAATTTAATTTAACATTAGAAAGAACCTCCAAACTTTTGGTTAACAAGGACATGCTATAACAATCTGAGTTAATCTAGATTGGGTTTTCTGTGATGAAGATTTTAATTACTTCATTTTAGTGTGATATGATAAGTAGAAAATATACAAATTCAAGACAAGTTCTCTAAGAGTTGATTCAATAATACCATCATTATATATCTAGATTATCAAGATATGAACATTTAATATCCCATTCTTTAACATTTATTATGCACTTATAAAATAAATGTTAAAAAATAAATTTAAACTTAAACTCAAATTAATGACACCAAGAGGCACTTTATAGCCCAGTATAAGGCGAGATGTATAAACATAAATGTTTGTAAAATTTTAACATTTAACATTTATATGTCAACTCAATTAATTATTGAAGGTTAAAAGTAACAGAAATAGTAAAATTCAATTTGTTATATTGTTATCTTCTTTTTATAAGTAAAACTATGAACACTTTTTAAGATAAAAGAACATCATAATATTCATATCGGAGAAAAATATATCACATATAAGTAGTATCTATACATTAATATTAATTTTACCATATAAATTAAAATAAGTGTTGCAAGGTATCTTAGTCCCTACCAAGTTAGAAATTATGTTGCGTGAAAAACTACATAAAAATTTATAACCTACATTAGTCAATGCTAAATTAATAGTGATCAACATACAAATTGAATCATATAGTATTTCTTTGGAAGGAGTTAATAAATTGAGATTTCAAGTGGATATATTAATTGATTAAGCCTACACATTTATAGTCTTAGTCCTGCAAAAGTGTTGAGGAAAGCATAAATAATTGTGGGAAGTGACTCCTAAGTATATTCTTTATTTCCATCTATTTTTATGCAAAAACTTGCTTAAATTATGGTGGGAAGTAATTGATGGTAAATATGTTATTTATGTGAGTATGATGTAAGATTAGAGTTAATATTAAGACATATCATTAGACTTAAG
>APFE030303347.1:10114-30458 GCA_000404065.3 Pinus taeda
AACTAGTCAAGTCTAGTTAGATTATTTTAACAAGTTGTTAAAATAATAAAATATAGTTTGTTAATGCTTGCATGCATGTGACAACTATTATTTTAGATAACCGAGGATTCACTCATAGATAACTGTTGCATGTCAGTTTTGTCAGAGACCCAGTTGAGATCAGATGTGAGACAGTGTACTATCAGATGCTTGGATATTTCTAATAAGTATTCCTTGCATGGAGAAGGATCTATTATAGGAGATTGGAGGACTTGTGGCCTATATATTGAGGCCTAGGTAGTCCATGGTTTTCATCTTCTGATTGAAGATCATCAGAGTACAAAGAGACCAGGATAGCTATTGAGCTGATTCTTTTTGTATGCTTTTGAAGATTTCCACTTGATTGATAATACAATGTTAGGGTTTTATGCTGGTGCTTTCCTCAGTGATATATTCTGTGTTATGTGTGATTGATTCCTTCTTATCAGTTATGTGTTCTTATTGATGTTGCTCATGGTTGATTAAGCTTCTGCTAAATTGTTTGTAGAAGTAGATCAAGTGTTTTGCTTTAGTACATTGCATTATCAGGAGATTTACAGGTGGGAAATTTCTACATGGTATTAGAGCTAGCTGATTTGTAGAAAAAGTTCTACATAGTATCAGAGCTAGCTGATTTGTAGAAAAATTCTGCAAAATTCTACAGGGGTCATAATATAATGAGAGCCGACATAACAATAATAATGTAAGGGCACAACAATAACAATAGTGCGCCTCTATGGGGCACAATACTAACAATATGGGTACTACATGGGCACAACAATATAGTAAGGGGGTTGCAATAATAACAATAAGGGGTTACACTAGTAGTATATGGACCTAACAATTATGCATCTCTTTTTACTAGTAAAAAAAATTATAAAAATGTCTCATCTACTTATGACATGGTTCTCTTCTTATTAAATATGATCTCTTCGAACAATGTTATGCATCTCTTTATTAGTGAAAGAATTTCTAAAAATTCTTCTTTGATAATACATATTATATCAAAATAATTCATTACAACACCTAAAGAAATAACACAATAAACACTAAAAATCCTAATAAACACAAAAATTCCTTGCAAATGTACCAAAAAAAAATAAAAAATTAGTACAAAATATGAAATTTTCATAAATAATGTGACTAAAATAAACATTGCAAGATCTTCCATGGCCTTATTATGATCTACTTTAAGATCCCACTCCCCTGGTGTTGCTCAGTTATGAAATAGTAATCAATACAATAAAATTGGAACTAGCCTAAAGGAAACTGGATACAGGTTGGTCTCAAATATGGTTGCCTAGCATTGACGACATCGTGTAGAAGTGTGTGTGTTTTTGATTCCATGCTTATGGTCCTGCTGTGGTTGTAAACCTTGTCAATTTGATTGGATTTCACAGGTGTTTCTGTTTGTACTTAGATGTTGTCTGTTTTTGTGAAGAGTCCAACCATGGATCTACGGGAATGGGGGAAGAATAGTTTAAGGCAGGGCATACGAGAGTGGGATGGTGGGAACTGGCGTGAGCGGGTGCAGGCTGCCAACTTCCAGGTAACAGTATATGCCCAGACGCCCAGCAAGATCGCAGGGCTATGTGAAAAGGGGGCGATTTTGGTGGATTCGCTATGGCAGTTGGGGAATAGAGCGACATTATATTTACAATGCTAAACAACCCTTCTGATGTCTGCGAGGTTGTCTTAAGAACTAAGGGTATACTCTTTGGAGTGGCCTCTGAGAGTGGAATTGTCCTGGTCGACATGACCAGTAGCCTGCCCTTGCTTGTTATGGAAATTTATGAAGAAGCCAGAGCTAAAGGATGTAAATCTAGGGACACGCTGGTGTTATGCGGAGACAAAGGGGCTAAGGACGACACTCTGGCTATCTTGGCGGGGGACTGTGAGGAGACTGTAGCGACACTAGACTCCTTGTTTAGGGCTATAGGATCAACGACTTATCTGAGGCCTCCTGGCTCAAGCCAGAGCTGCAAGATAACGAATTAGATTACGGTTGCAGCGAACCTAGGAGGTTTGAGCGAGGGTCTTGTATTTGTTGACAAAGTTGGGCTAGATGTGTCCGAGTACTTATCAGTTGTTTCCCGAGGAGCGGTGGGGTCGAAGGTCATGGACTTGTTTGGAGCGAGGGTTATCGGCCGAGATTTTGTGCCTGAGGATTTTGTAGATTATATGGTTAAATATTTGTGAATGGCGTTGTAGGGCACTGAAAATATAAGATAAGATAATTATATTTATGTCCAACTAATGAACATAAACTAGGTCAAAGGGACTGTTGAGTACACTGATGTATATACAAAGCGGGAGAACCAAACAGTCTCCTATAAAAGATATAATGCATGAAGTAAATCAACATCTAGCCTGAGGATCATATCCATATCTCCTAACATCTGAGGCTAAATGAATAACATTGAAGAAACTCAAAAAAGTTTGTTGACCTGATGATGAGTCGATTGCAAGTGCAGAATGTCCACTAAATCATTTCTCAGGGGGGTTCACATGCTACTGAAAGTTGGAGGACCTAGTCTGTCTCCCAGGAATGGATTTGAGACAGAACTGCTACTGAGATCTCGTGTGACAGGGTGAGGTCCCACAAATCCTCATTGATCTGGAGTTTAGATACGTAATAGTGTCAATCGATCTCTTGGTGCCCCTGTCTGAAGGTAGTACCCTGAAAAATGTTGTGATCCTTTGTGTGGGGTCTGGTCTGATGGGAGGCTGAAGAATATGCGCTTGGAACCTAAGAGCCTCCTGCATATATAGTGCCAAACATCTCTGATCGGGGTACATGAAAAAGTTGACAAGGGTCCGAGAATCTTTGAACAAGCAATGAAACCTTCCTCTGATCTCGTAGTACATAGGGCATCTAAGGATGAAGTGCACCTCGGTCTCCACTTCCTGTAAATGACATACCTGGCATAGTCTGTCTAGTCTATCCACTTGGTGGTCCATCTCTACCTGAAGTCTATGAGAACCTACTCTGAACTGGCCTAAAGGAATGCGAAGAGCATGCATCAAGTGGTGAAACATATACTGGGGTCGAACAATGAGCCCGTCTCTCAACTCCAAGAAGTGCTTAGTGTAAAAGGCCATATTTGGGTGCATCCCTCTTGGAGGATTGACCTAGGTGACCTGGATGAACTGCCGATAGATGTACTCGCTGATGATCTTGTTTAGCTCCTGTCTAGGAGGTAAAAGGTGACCAAGAGCATCTAAGGAATATTGGAAAGGAGGGAGACGATCCAACTGAATTCCCACTGACTCTAAGAGGTTTTAAACTCCTGTAAACCAACATTGGGCTCGGCTTGAGGGGGTAGAACAAGAAATAGTCTCAGAAGAGCAATATGCCAAGTAAGGATATCGGTCCCTACTATTTATTGAGTCTGCCAAGCCTTGGACATGATGTAAGAATGAAACCAATATGAAGACTGTCTCAAGCCGAAAGGGATGAGATCTAAACTCTGCAAGGATGATGTGTTGTGGCACTATCAGTTTGCACCTAATGATGCGACGAAGAAGAAGAATTTGGACTCTCTTAGCTGAAGCCTAGTCTAACTCAAGTAAAGATGGTCCCCAAATCTCTAAGCCATACAGAGCAATGGGACGGATCAAGGTGTCCATGAGGCTCATCTTGGACAAGATGTCCTGGAAGTGATGTCAAAAGCACTGTCTCTTGAGAAGGGCTAAGGATCCATATCCTTTGTTGATCCGAGGCTGAAGCGCTAGTCACAAACTAAAGTGGGGACCTGAGAATTGCACCCCCAAGTAAGTATACGTTTTGGTGATCTCAATATCCTCCCCGCTGAATAGAAAGGGAAGGTCTGAGGTTTTCTTCACCCCATTGAAGATCATAACCTTGGTTTTACCTAGGTTGACCGTCAACTGTCGATGGTCACAAAACAGAGCTAAGGCAGTCAATTGCCTCTGTAATCCTTCTAGGGATGAGGAGAGGAGGACCACATCATCAGCAAAGAGTAGAATAGATATCAAACCTAGTGAAGAAGGCAGCCATCAGTGTCCTGGATATGCTTGTGTAGAAATGCTTCCAACTCATCAATATAGATCCCAAATAGGGTAGGGGACAATGGACAACTGTGTTTAACCCTAATAGTGCTTCGAATGAAATTAGACATTCCATGGGCCGCGTGAAGACGACCACGAACTGACTCATGTAGGCGCATAATAACGGGCAATAAGGTTGTAGAGATGCCAATATCTTTGAGTCTCTGGAGCAAGGCCTCCCTTGAAACAGAGTCAAAAGCTTTCCAAAAATCTACGAAACAACAATAGACTGTCGAAGAGTGGTGTCATGCCTCCTCAATCACAACGCAAAGGGTGAATATATGATCAATGGTCTGATGAGTCGATCAAAAACCTATATGTCCCCTAGCTCTGAGTTGTCTCTGCTCAAGGTCATTGGAGAGCTTCCTATGTAGAACAGTAGCATACAACTTCGAGAACATGTGACCTACCATGATCATTCTATAGTTATTGGGATTTTAGTTGGAACCTGATTTGTGGATTAGATGGATGATTTGGTGTGACCATGTCAGCGGAAAACCTTCACGGATTACATGGTTTAAGAGATCAACCAAGTAGCTAACCAAAGCACGGAAACCGTGCTTAAAGAACTTTGCTTGGTAGCCTTCCTCATTGGCTGCTTTGCTTTTGTTCATCACCCAAATGGCCTCTCAAATATCTCTGTCTGAGAATAGATAACAGGAAGAGGGTGGGGAGGTAACATGAAATTGTGCCTGCTCGGGAATATCATACACGTTGGAAGTGTGAGAGAACATGGATGTAGGGTCGAGGCCAGGTGGAATAGGGGAGCGTCGGGGAAGGATGATACACTAGAATTGTTTAGGGAAGTGGGCAAGGAGAGTATAAAGTTCTCGTCTTCTATGGGAGACAAAGAGTCATTTCTTGTGACGAAGGAGATGACGATAAGAAGCTTTGAGGTCGGAGTAGAAGGGTTGAGAGTGGGTGAAAGCATATCGAAGTTCTCAATGTAAAGTCTTGCATTCATCATCGTACCATTTGTTCATGGGGCAAGATCCAACTTTAGGGGAGATGGAAGTGGAACGAGAGGAGTGGGGGAAGGATTTGAGTGATGTTTCCCAAATGGCAGGTGAAAGACAGGTGTATTTAGTGGAAGCAGAATCAAGCAAGGAGAACTAGGTTTTTGATGGGAGCATCTTGCATAGGGTAGAGGAGAAGATGTCAAGGTCTCCTTCATCAAATTAGAAGGTAGTTCGGGGTGGGCCTTGAGGGGAGGGATGCGATGGAAGGGGAGGGTCAAATCGGAGAGAGAAGGACAAAAGTGCATGATCAGCAAGGGGGATGGGGGAGACTAAGAAATGGCGAATGAAAGGGAGCAAGTTATGGCTAGCGAATACATAATCAACTACACTCGCACCCCTGCCATATTGTTGGCATGTGAAAAAGCAAGAGTCTGGGAAATAGGGGAGACCATTTAGAATCAACAACTCTTGGGATTCCCCCAACTGCAATAGATGTTTACCATAAACTATAATGGGCCCTAAAGCATCATCTGACATCTGGTGAAGCCCTACTGAATCTGGATCTATCCCGTGGGTACAAAACACATCCTCTGATCGGTTGTGGAGAGGGATCTGAAGATCTCTAGTGCGAGCATTGAAGTCACCTAGGAGGACGACTTCCCCAACAACACAGTACCAGGTGATGTTGGTGTACAAGTCTATAAAGGGGTTCCCGTTTGAGCCATTATGGACAACAAATGGTGAAGAGGCTAGGGGAAAGTAACAAAATGCAATGTAGATGTCCCTCGGAGGAGAGACTCCGATGCTAATCCAATCCACATGAACTTGGAAAACTCATCTTCAGCTACCAAAGATACCCTGTTCCGGAGTGAGTCACTAGCCAAACATGGAGGTTTCTCTGCTCGAGACTGCATTGAATCATCAACTATATTTGTCTATGAAGTCCAATGGAGATGGGCAGTTGGGTTCTCATGCCTTTATTACTGCGATCGAGAGGCTTAGTAACCATTCTTTGCTGTCCCCTGCCGCCCTCAACCAAACATTGTAACTATCATGCCCTGCATTGCATTTTCAATTTTTTTACCAGGTAGTGGGATCAATTGTGCCCTGTTCTTGAAAGTTGGAAATTATTATGTGACTAATTTGTTTTCCTCTTATGTTGTACAATGTTTTCTGAATTTCTGTCAATGGAGTAGTCAACATTTAATTAGAAAAAAATAGAATACCCACCTTGCCTCATTGGCTTTAGGGGGATATTTCGATGCATGTCTTTATAGCCGTAGTCTAACCAGACTGCTTTTTTGCACTGAAAAACATGGAAATTTCAGTCATATTTTGATAAGATCCAGCAGGAATTTTTTTAAATCCAAGTTATTGATACCAAACTTCAATATTTTGGGTGCCCCACAGATTTTTGATGGTGCTGAATCCATTTCTACCATAAAAAACATGATTTGAATACTGCTAGTAAAATATTTTTGAATTTTTTTGCCTAGATTCCAGCTACTTTTGGCCGTCTGAGCAATTCCTCCTCTTCCATAGACGACTCCATATTTATATACTGTGTGTCCTGTGATCAGCATCTTTTCTGACTGTAGATGTACGTACTTAAAGGCCCTGTTTTTTATTGAAATTTGTGTTTTGGGAATGATAACGCCAAACTGTCAATATGGACTTTTCAGGAATCCTTAATGGAGTGATGGTGTGTCCAGATAGTAAATTACTTTCCAACTGTTCTGGAATCAATGGCAGTTGTCCCAAAATAACTTCTATTTTTACAATAGATTCCGTGATTGTCTGAAAATAACCCTCTAAAATTGGTTGAAAAGTTATAAACTTGGGATTGTTTTTCATGGAATACCAAATTCACTTTGAAATATGGTTTACTCATCGGGTTTCTTATCCAGCCCAGAATCTAATTAAGCATATCACTAACCGAACATATAGGATCTTCTGTAGAGAAAGGGACTGGCAGCCATTAGATTATGGGAGTTTTATCATGTAGTTTCACAGCAGAGGCTGGCCACTGCTGAGGCACGTTGCTCCTCTTTGTTATATATTAATGACATTGTAGTTCCAGATCAAAAACATTAGAGGCCGATGACCGCTTAGGCACGGTGTTCGTCCTTGTTATAGATCAGTGACATGGTACCATAAATGTGGGGATATTTCAGAATATATAGCAAGAAAGTTTCATTGTGTTGTTGGGATATTTCAGAAGTGTTCATTTTTGTTTCAAAGCACTATACAGCAAGTTAAATTAATGATGAACTTAGTATCTCTTCGTTTCGTCTGTTAAACATCACATTATTCTCAGTTCATTTTTGTGGCAGAACACCGTGCATCATTTTTATTCCGATTCATATTTGTTATTACACACTATGCATTCAGTTCATTTTTTTTTTTTTTTATGTTATGGAACACCATGCATTCGGTTAAAGATTAACTTCCTTGGAATTCTTCATTTTGTTGTTTAAATATTATATTATTCTTATCTTACAAATAAGTTAATGGTTATTTTTTTCTATTTATTCATTAAATATTATATTATTTGTAAATCAATATTTAACATCTTATTATTCTCATCTAACAAACAAGTTAGTGATTATTATTTTTATTTGGTTTATCAAACATTATAATTTTTATTCTCATCTTAAGAACAAGATAAAAACGCTATAAATCAACATTAAACATCATATTATTCTCATCTAACAAACACGTTAATAATGATAACCTGGGTGGATGATTGATTGTAGCCTACTTATTTGGGAGGGTTTAATGATAACCTCCCCACAAGGTTCAAACCTTATTGACATTATGCTCACAAAGATTGACATGATGCTCCTTTTTGAGCTGCCTTTGTACTACTCCATTGAAAGTTTCTATGTAATGATTATGTTAACTTTGTGAGTGAGTTTCTATGTAGATTTATGTTAACTTTGTGTGTGAGTTTCTAAGTAATGATTATATTAACTTTGTGGCTTTTCCTTGATTCTTGGGAATAGCAAGGAGAGAATTATTTTTTCTACAAGCTAATAATTATTCTTTTTCCATTTAGTCACTGTAAATCAACATCAAATATCATATTATTATTTTCTAACATACAAGTTAATGATTATTCCTTTCCATTTTGTCTATTAAACATCATATTATTTTCATAAAACAAATAAAATAACAACATCACATTATTCTTATCTAACAAGCAAAATGAAAACACTGTAAACCAACATCAAACAACATATTATTCTCATCTCACCAACAAGTTAATGATTATTCCTTTCCATTTTATATATTAAACATCATTTTACTTTCATTTAACAAGTCTCACATCATATTATTTTCACAAAACAAATAAAATAACATCACATTATTCTTATCTAAGAAGCAAAATGAAAAAACTGTAAACCAACATCAGACAACATATTATTCTCATCTCACCAACAAGTTAATGATTAATGATTATTCCTTTCCATTTTATATATTAAACATCATTTTACTTTCATTTAACAAGTCTCACATCATATTATTTTCACAAAACAAATAAAATAACATCACATTATTCTTATCTAAGAAGCAAAATGAAAAAACTGTAAACCAACATCATACAACATATTATTCTCACTCACCAACAAGTTAATGATTAGTCTTTTCCATTTTATATATTAAACATCATTTTACTTTCATTTAACAAGTCTCACCTATTATTCTCATCTCACCAACAAGTTAATGATTAATGATTATTCCTTTCCATTTTATATATTAAACATCATTTTACTTTCATTTAACAAGTCTCACATCATATTAATTTCACAAAACAAATAAAATAACATCACATTATTCTTATCTAAGAAGCAAAATGGAAAAACTGTAAACCAACATCATACAACATATTATTCTCATCTCACCAACAAGTTAATGATTAGTCTTTTCTATTTTATATATTAAACATTATTTTACTTTCATTTAACAAGTCTCACCTCGACTGAGAAGTTTACGAAAGCATACATACTCTATCCCTTTGGTTTGGAACTTGTGACCTCTTAAGGGGAAACACATGCTCTCACTCATGCTCTTACTATTTACCAACAACAAAAATTGTATCAAAAATATGGAAAAAATCCTGATATAACAGAGACTTTCATCATTTAGTTGCAGAGAAAACGAGTTTAAAAGTAAAGAGAACAGCATTTCAAAAAGTAAAATCATCGTGATTCGTTAAAGATTAGATTGTTGAACAAATAACATTTAAGCGTGCAAGCATGGCCTTCTCTGAAAAAGTAAAATGAGTACTTGATTACAGATTAGATCCGGTAACAAGTAACAGTCAAGTCTCACGAGAAAACAGTTGTCATAGCGTCTTGTTAATAATGAGTGATAAGCTGGTGGTTGGTTGTGTTGATGAAATTTGACTGGAAAATTGTTCCTTATGGGTAATTAAGTTTTCTTTTTTAAATTGTGAAAATGGGTTAGGGAAGTGTAAAAATTGTTAAATTTTATGAGTGAGTTTATTTTGAAATTTCAATTTTTGTTGGGCTGTTTCGTTTTACTAATTAGTTACAAATATGTGAAGAAGTATACCGAGGTGGAGGAATTCCTCCCTGGACCCTAAAAAATGGCTGGAATCCTGGAAAAAAAAATTCAAATTATTTTACAAATTGAGTCATGTTTTTTATGGTAGAAATAGATTCAGCACCATCAAAAACTTTTAAAACACCCAAAATCTTGAAGTTTGAGAGCTGTAACCTAGATTTACAAAAACCTCTGCCAGATTTTGTCAAAATGATACTGAACTTTCTATAATTTTCCGAGAAAAAAACGCGCTAAACATGTTAGTTGAACCGCTTCAACAGTAAATTTGTAAAAGTGTACTGCCAGGTTTTATCTTCAGTGCCGTAAAACTTTACTTGAAATTCCCTGAAAGCTACATGTTACATGTAATTAATAATTTCATTTGGGTCATATAAAAATTATTGGGAGTTTATGTAATATACATATTTACAATTTTGAATTGGGAGTTTATGTAATATACATATTTACCATTTTGAATTAAAAACTCAATTTAGTTACGAAGTTTACCCACCAACGTCCTATGATATCATCCTTGTGCAAATTTTATTTGGTATGAGGGTTTTTTTTTAAGGTAGGAATCTACATTGACCCTATAGTGTGCAAAATTGTGAAGAGACTGCAAAATTGTGATGAGACTTACATTTTAAATAGGAAAAGAAAAGAAACTAAATCAGAAAATAATCAACATTATATGAGATGAAATTTGTGTAAATTTTATTTAGTATGAGTTTTTTTTAAGGGTGGGAATCTACATTGAGCTTATAATGTGCAAAATTGTGATGAGATTTACATTTTTTTTTTTCTAAGTTAAGACTAACCTAAGTACCCACGGGGGATTTGAACCAGTGACTAACCTAAGTACTCACGGGGGATTTGAACCGGTGAGGAGTGCCTTAACAGGGCACCCATTCACCGTCAATCCAACGCCCCGTGGGATGAGATTTACATTTTAAATATAAAAAGAAAAGACATTAAATTAGAAAATGTAGCACTGTATTTTTTTAGTGTTATGTTATTTAAAAGATTTAGGTTCTAAATAAAAAAGAAAATCAATTTTAGAGGTTTTTTTGGTTCAATGTGGTATAAGATATTTATGTTTTAAAAAGAAAAAGAAAAAAAACCAAATCAGAAAATCAGCATTAGAGTTAATTTTAGTTCTATGCGATCTAATTCTTCATGTATGAAGATTTGTAGTTGGTAGGTAATTGCCTCCTATGTTTAAATAAACAAAAAAAACTGAATCAGAAAATCAACATTGAACTTCCTTATAGCATTATGTGGTCTAATTCTTCATATGGAGATTGGTGGTGAGTGCGTAATTACCTCTTAACTCGCCAAGAATACAGTTCTTATGAGAACGCACTTCAAGATGTTGGAAGTAGAAAGTGATTCCTAGTCTTAGTCTTTGGAAGCATTAGTGTTTTGTTAGAGTCTTATTCTAAACTCTTTTTTTTAGGCTATCTAGGAGTTAGTCAATTGATGTATTTGGTGATTCTCTTTAAATAAGGTCCATTACTTAGTAGTGGATAATTATTTAATAGACTCAAAAAATAGTTGTTACCTATTAATGATGGGGCCATGAGTGGTTAAGGATTTGTTATTGAAAATCTATTTGAAGAGATAGGAGGCAATGAGATATTTTGTAGTGTGTAGTTGTATTTGGAGCTTTGCTTAGCAAAAGGTCATCCTACCTTAAAGAGGCAATTGCACATCATTTTTCTTCTTTCAATTATTGTAATAAAGAGTATATTTTGCATATTTCATTTTGTTGTTTCTTTATTTAGTATTTTGCAATTATATTGTTTAAATACTTGGTTGTGTTTAAATTTTAAGGATTAATGAACATTGAAAGTGGTATTAGAGTTCTTTCCTAAGTTACCACACCTCTAGTTTCTAGTACCCTAGGGTATATAAGAAGCCCTTTAGGTGTGCTTGAAACTAGCCTTACTTAAACTTGCAACTCTCTTGTTGCTATAGTACATCGATAACATCAATCACGGAGATCCCTCTTGCATATTAGAATATCCGATAGTATAACTAAGACTATGGTCTATACTTCTTAATTGATGTTGTGAAAGGTTCAATTGAGTACTATTGTTAGAAACCCTTCGACATGTTAAAGAGCTATAACACTTGACACTCGTATGTTTTAGGAGCCTACAAACCCTATCATTTGTTGTTGGTTAGAAAAATTCCTACATTTTTGCATCTAGGAGGAATTTGGAAATCTTATTAGCACAATAATATTCCACAAGGATTAATAGTCCTGTTAGTGTTAACAAGAAGGTCAAGTTCTGTCGACACCATTGTGACTAAACTATCTCAAAATATTCCCTATGTTGTGTTGATCACTTGGGTCCCTCACATAATTTGTTTTTTTGTTATTCATGGTTATCTGAATAGCCTCATTTCAAGCCATTGATCGTAATAAGATAAGTAGGAATAACATGTCAACAAAATCTTAGATGGTCCCATAGTCTAGACTCACAACATGGCAAACACAAATAACCAAAACTAGGTCCCACCCACTCAGAGCTAGCCTTTTGAAGTCAAGGTTTCTAGCATTAAGTATTTACTCCAAGGTATGACCACCAATGTGAACATACAAGCTTCAATGGTGTTGGAGTTATTAAGTGCCCACTTGGGTATCAATGTACTAGATATAGAAATTGATCCCACCAAGGAGGAATCCCCAACAAACAAAAAAGTGTAGGTGACTCACATGTTATTTCCAGATCCTTTCCCATACTTTCATGATCACAATTGTTGGTGCTACTTTTCGAAGGTTGACTTCCAAACCTTCGAGGTGGGACCATTTCTCTCTCCATGGAATTACTGTTGACCTATATAAACTCATGAGGCCTTCACTGAGGGAGCAATATCATACCATGTGGGTTCATATTGGGGGATATGTATTGAGGAAAAATTGACTTAATATATTGGGGGATATATAGGGGGTAAAGGGTTTTTATATTGGTAGGTATAAAAAATGGAGCTGAAAGTTAATGAAAAAATATAAAGGGGTATAAAAAATGTTAATGGAAAAATTGATACCTACAATATCTAGTGAAAGTAGAGGTTTCTTAAATTGGGGAGGTGTATTGGGTTCATATTGATAGGGGGTTATGTGATTTTTAGAGGTATTTTCCAATATGTAGTCAATTTAGGGGTATTTTTTAGTATGCCATGAACGTAGATGATATATCAGAGGTTCATTGAGTGAAGCCCCCGTGTATAAACTAAAGGTGGAGGTTTTATATTTGGATTTAGAATGTTTGTAGTGTGACAATGGTATAAGAAAGATTATGAAGGCTACATTGCTTGAGCCTAGTTTTTGTAGGTCCTTTACGCTTATTTTGTACATGACACAGACAATTTAGGACACTTGAGAAAATTACACCAAATTGACACACTTATTAATTATATTGTTACCTTCCAACAATTGACAATACACATAGAGGGCCTATCTAATTCACTTTTTAAAGAATGTTTCATTAGCTGTCTCAAGAAAGTAATTAGAGTGCACATCATGATGTAGTTCTAGAAATATGGCTGGGAGCTTATGATAGAGCTAAACAAGATGAGATGGTGATCAATGACCAAATGAAGAGACCTTTTTTCATGACCTTCGCTATTCCCTCTATGACAACAACCCTCAACCCCTCCAACTCGTCATTGATGAGAATTCACAAATTATCTCTAGAAGAAATGACATAATGTCATTGCCTCCACCTTTGCTATAATTGTGATGAGTAATATTTCAAGGGCTACAAATGTATAAATAGCAAAAATCATTTAAAATACCATAAGAATGCTCAAAAGACACATGCATTGAAGATGCCCCTAAACTTGATTTGGATGATGCAACCCCTCCATTCGATGAGGATATGCAAAATCCTTGTAAAGAACCTTGAATTTTCCTCCATGCTTTATCTAGTTTATCTACACCCCAAACATGGAAGTTGATTAGTTATAAAGTACTAGAAAGTGATTATATAGATTTTGTAAAGACTATTCTATTAAAATAAAAGGGAAAAATATTTACAAAGAGGTTTGAACCTTTGAGGGGGCTATAGCCTGCCCTCTACCAAACTGTCTGTTGCAGGTAGCATATTGCCTCCCATTTACAAAAATGAGACTCATGGAAGTGAGAATTCTGATAATCTTGAGAGACCCATCACTAATCTGAGCTAAGTAAGTTCAAATCTTCAGAAGAAGCCATGATTACAAAAAGCTGTCCTTTACAGTCACTATTACAAAATGATTGATAACCAGAATTATGTCCTGGAGACTGTGAAATTTCATGCTGTAAAGATAAGAAGCCATGCATATTGAGAATTTCACACAAAAACCAAAAATTATAAGTTAACTTGTTGTAATGTCGCTGAAGCCAAGAGTAATTAGACCTGCGGTGGAAACCCTGAAGCGTTCTCATTTGCCTGGTTGGGGGAACTTACCCAAGTGACCATCACATTGTCTGCAGCTTCCATCGAACTGCCTTCTGGAGGAAGAACAAGGTTCATAACATTTCCAGAGAGGCACGCAGGCTCACAATCAATGATTGGCTCTTGAGGTGAAGCTGGTTGAGGATGAAAGTTTTCCTGTTGGCCCTCCTCGTGCAACACAGCTGAGTCATTGAGGATGACTCCAGCCAAGCTACCGTGAAAATCACTGGAATTTTGAGAATGAGACTATTCCCTAGAGGGTTCATCTGAGCTTGTAAGCTCATCGTCCCCCTCCGAGAAGATAACAGTGACAGTGGCTGAGATAAGAGGTTTATTGAGCCTGCTTCTGAACTTGAACCGGGCGGAATGAAATGAGCTGTTTAGGGTAGGTCTAGAACTGTCAGAGGGTGGAGAGGAAGGAGAGGCCGAGGCTAACGGAGATATGCGTTGAGGGACAGAGGCACCACGACCCCGAGAGCCTCCATGAGACCCTGAATTACTACCACGCCTGGGAATGCCGCGACGACGGGCCATGACTGAATGAATTTGCAGATTGAAGGAGCCGGGAGACAGACGATGAGGGTGAAGTGACCAGACACAGGCTAAATGGACCCAGTTCGAGGACCAGACCTCTGTACAGAGGATCCGAATACAGAATTCGCAGTAGCTGGAATAAACCACCAAAAAAAACCAAGCAAATACAGACAAAAGTGATTATATAGATTGACAACAACAACACATAATTTTATTCATAGGAGAATGGTTTTGGAAACCCATTGTTATGTCCATCCTATATCTAATTTTCAAATTATGATTATGAATGGTGGTGTAATGAAATGTGGTGATTGCCGTGAAAATGTGAAACTCAAAATGGGTTAGTATCATGTCAAAGCCCATATGTTTGCTATTTCCATGGGTGGTTGTGATCTACTATTCTTGGGACATAATGGCTATGTACTTAGGGCCTTGTTACCATAGATTTCAAGGTTTTATACATGAGAAAGGAAGGGCAAAAATATACATTTGAAGGGCTTACATATGGTTCCCCTCTAATTATTACCTCTCATTTCATAGAGAATTGATTGAAAAGGGTGACTTAGGCATTATTGCAGAATTCATGGCCATACAAGTTGTGGACAACCCGTCATCGTAGATTCATTGTAATGGAGAAGTTATTGAACAAACCCACTCAGGCAATGGCATAAAAGCATTTGACATTCCTTGACAGGAGATTTATCCTGATTTATGGTTGGTCATCTCCAAACATCAATAGGTATTTGAAATGCCCCAAGGATTGCCACCTTTAGGAGGGGAGCATGACCATGGTATTACATTTGTTCCTTCTACTCTACCACCCAATGCACGTCCCTATAGAAACCCATTTGCATAAAAGAATGAAATTTAAAAGAACATTTAGGAACTATAAGGAATTTGATTCATACATCCTAGTATTATTTCATAGTTGTTACCCGTAGTAATGGTATTAAAGAAGAAAGTTAATTGGTATGTGTCATGATTTTAGAATTCTCAATAATTTGGCCATAAAAGACAAGTCCCCATCCCAATTATTTATGATATTTTGGATGAACTTCATGCAGGTAAGCTTTCCATTAAACTTTCCTTACATTTGGCTAGCACCAAATAAGGATGAAAGAGGTAGATATCTTGAAGATAACATTCACACACGTGAGGGTCATTATGAATTTTTGATGATGTTTTTTGGTTTGGAATGTTGTGTCACATTCTAGATCCTCGTGAAAAACAAATTCTCCTTTCTACACAATTTTGTGTTAGAGTTCTTTGATGATATCTTGATCTACATTAGAACTTTGAATTCCTACATAGAGCATATCAATAGAATTTTGCAACTCTTGCGAGGTCACCAACTATTCTTGAAATACTCTAAAGATTTTTTTGGGACTTTAGACATTGAATATGTGGGGAAAATAGTATGGGAAGTTGGTGTACGTGTAGATCCCAAGAAAGTTATGACTATGTAAGGGTGACCTCAACCCAAGACATTGAAGAGCTTGCATAGGTTCTTAGGACTTATCCGCCACTAGATGGAGTTCATAAAAAAAATATGGAATTTTTTTCCTCAAACATGATTGTTAAAAAGAATGGCATTTTATGGAGAAAAGCAACCGAACAAGCCTTCTCAAATTTAAAAGATGCCATGCAAACTACACTAATATTAGCAATGCTAGAGTTTACTAAGACTTTTTGTCCTAGATTATGATGCCTCGATAGAGGTTTTGATGTGGTTTTGATGTAAGGCCTCTTGTAATTCACTAATAAGCAATGGTATGATTGTAATTTGGGTAAATCCAAACATGAGAAAGAGATGATGCTTATCTTTGGTCTAATGGAGGCTTGTTGTCCATATCTCATAGGTTAGTTTTTTTCAGATCAAAGGGGACCATCATAGTTTGAATTACTTTCTAAAACAAAGTTTATCATCACCATAGTAGCATAAATGGGTCACCAAGATGTTTGGGTATGAGATTATCTATAAAAAGGGTAAATAAAATGTGGTGGTTTATGCCTTTTCCAGGAAATATGAGAAGGATGGATCCTTCTTTTACTTATCTTTACCTGCTCCATGTTGGATCAAGAAAGATTGTCTAGAATGGTTGGAAAATGGCACTATTATTCAATTCATCCAAAATAATTCTAACTTTAAACTAAGGGTTTTGAATGAATTGTATTTATCCCTTAGAGTGGGCCACTTTGGCTTTCAAATAACCCATGAAAGAACTAAGTGCTCATTCTTTTGGGAAGGAATGAAAAAAAACATCCAGGATTTTGTAGCAATTGATTAAACTTGTCCAAGAAATAAGGGTGATATGTTGAAGATGCTAGGGGTGGTGTAATCACTATCGATTCCAACACATATATGGAATGACATTTCTATGGATTTTATAGTGGGACTCTCAAGAACGAACAACAAATGTGTGATCATAGTGGTAGTCGATCATATTTCCAAATATGCTCATTTTTGTGTCTTATCACATCAATTTAACTTGTCCTTAATTTCCCAAGTCTTGATGGATTATATTTTTAAGTTACATGACATGCTAACATCCACTATCTTGGGTTGGGACCCTACCTTCACTAACAAAGTTTTGCATTTGTTAAAACTTTAAAGTACATAGTTGAACATAAGCATTATGTATCATCCCCATATAGGGGTCAAATCTATGTGGTCAACAAGTGGTTAGAAACCTATGTGCAATGTTTTTCTTTTTAAAAACCATACCAATAGATACAATGAATTCTGATTGTAGGATGGTGGTACAATACCTCTTGTCATGGATCTACTAAAATAATCCATAAACTTTTGATTTACCATGCACTAGTAATTTTCAAGCAAATACATTTCACAGTGGAGAGGTTATTCTCCATGCACTAAAATCCTAATTTTGTTTATGGATCAAAGTAGAATGAAGCAACACATAGACATTATCTCTTAGAATGTTCTTTTGTGGTAGGGATTCCTTTTTTTCTCACCTTCAACCCAATAAACAAATATTGCTGAAATACAAAATGCCTCGAAACTTTCCACCAAATTTCTATGGACCATACGATATCATCTAGCTCATTGAACAACTGGCCTGCAAGTTGGCTCTTCCAATCAACTATAAGATTCATCGAAAGATTCATGTGTCTTATCTGAAGAAGGTCATGGGATCAAAGTGCATGGTGAAAATTAGAGTGTTATGAATTAATTAAGAAGACCCTGTTTGGCTCAATGCAGAAGTAGTATTGGATACCAGAGAGAAACAATTGCACAACCTCATGGTCCCTGAAGTATTGATCCTGTGGAAAGATACATATCATAAAGATGCCACATGGGAACCAACAATGATTTTTCAATAATTTCCTCATCTTCATCCTTAAGGACAAAGTTACTTTTGAAAGGAAAGGGCTTGTTGTGGTCCTAATCTAACCTCCCTACACAAATTGTTATGAACCTTGCACCTTAAAAATGATAAGAAACCAATAATTACAATCCACATCGATGGGAAGACCTCATTATACAACAAATACAATGTACAAGACAATATTTGATGACCCTAAGACTAGGTCTTCTTAGTATATATATAGGAGACAAAAGTTACATTTACAATAGAATGGGACCATGAGGGGTTCTAGCCTACATAACAATATAATAATAGAAATGTAATCACTCAATATCTAAGGCTTAATGAGGGGATTTAGGATTAACATGTGGCTTATATATGATTAAGTCATATCCCCATGTCATCTCTTCCATTGGTAGGTTCTTCTATTTGATGAGGTACTCCACAATTGCGATATTTCTATGTTGCTTTATCCTTTATTAAAAAATTATTTCTAATTATAATATGATTTTCCTTTCTTCGTTTATCTCTAGAACACTTCTTGAATGTAAATGAATATCTTATTCATGATCTCAAGTAGGCGAAAGGACTCTAGGAATTAAACCAAATACCTTAGAATGATTCTTGACAACTTTAAGGAGATCCCATGACATAGATGTGATTGACATTTGAACATTTAGTGAATACAATTGTGAAATTACACCATGGTGCCTCTTTTTTAGTAGTTTTGTCATTCCATTAGAGCTTATCACTTTAGATGGTTTTCCTTGGATACCTCTAACCTCAATTTCCTTGCTTCTAAGGCAAATCTTATGGCGATATCTAAAAAATTAAAGGTCACTATTCTCAATGATTGTAACTATTGGACTTCTAAGACAACATCAACACCACTCATTTGTATTGCAATCATGGGACTATCCAATAACTACCCCCTCCATATTGAGCTTAATACTATTCCACTTCCCGAAAAAAATTATGGTACCTCCATCTGGAATCATTACTTGAAACTCTAGTGTTGGATATAAAAAACAATTGAGATGTATTTCTAGTTGGTAATTGATGAAGTTATGACCTCTACTAGAATCAACAAATATTGTTATATTTTATAATTTTTCATGCATCCTTCTATCTTGAGGGTTTGCGGAGTATTGATGTTGACCAATGCATGATAAGATATTTTTGGAGTAGTCTCTTTTAGCTCTATATCTTGTGACGATTCCAATTCTTGATCTTCTTCCTATTTAGATTCTATGTAGAATAATTCTTCTCATCACATTTATTCCCATTACTATACATTCTATCACAGTTGAAACACAATGCTTTCACTCTTCTTTCATCCATTTGATAAGGTGCCAACCTTGTTGGTTGAGTGAGGTTAGGAGAGGGAGCATGTTCTCTATAGTTGTTGGTGACCATATTGTTTCTTTCAACTTTCCTCGCTAGACTAAAAGTGTTAGGTCCCTATAATACTGGTGTACCTCCCTTATTGTTATCATAAGTGTAGCCCCTATTGTTATTGGTGTGCTCATGTACCCTCCATATTGTTATTGTTGTGCCCTATAGAAGCCCACTATTGTTATTTTTGTGTCTTTACATTATTATAGTTATGTAGGCTCTGAGTATATTGTGCCCCTTAGACTCCTATATATACCAAGGAGGTCTTGCCATTTGAATCATATAAGAATTGTTCATTTATGTAATGTAAATGATTCCCCCCCCTCAAAGAGGCTAATTTTCAAGTCATTGATCTATATTTTATTCTATTTTGTGCTATTATTTCATAACATTTGGTATCAAAGATTTGGATTTTAGGGTTTCACTACTTCAAACAGGCCATCTTGAAATTTTCACTATAACTTTTTTTTTAGGCTTTAGAAGCTTAAATTTTGATCACTTGGACATGAAATATTCGTGAAATTCTTGTAACAAAAATCAGATCTTAGTTCGCTATATTTTTTGAGATATGGTCTGAAGAAGTTAGGGTTTTTGCATTCTCAAGAATTCAGTCTCAAGTAGGTGACCTAGGGATAATCACCATAACTTTCTCATTGAGAATTAGATTTAAATTTCATAAAAAGTGACCGAAAGAGAATGGAATTTGGTTTCTCATGTATCAATTTCAGGTTCGAAGGCTAAAACAATGACACATGGCATTTCATACAAGCTCACTCTACTAAACCAATTCATAATCAGGCCATCATAAGAGATTTGACATAACTTTATCTTGAAGAATCTAATCTTGGTTTGGATTATGGCATTAGAAAGAATGTTGGGTTGTGTTATATTCTTTCCACATAGTTAACAGGGGCTTTGAGGGGTACCCATAACCCCACTTTATGGTTTTGGACCCTATGTTAGGTTGGGCGGACCCACCTATGGTTTTGTGCATGATTTTCACACATGTTTTTTGGACGCGATG
>APFE030303347.1:35985-94845 GCA_000404065.3 Pinus taeda
GGGATCCAGTGGGAAATCTCTGTGTATATGTGTTTTATGTGTTATGCTCTCACATTTTTATTTTTTCCTGTGATTTAGAATTCTTATGCAGGTAATTTCTGTACGGGGTTAAAAAGTACAAAGAAGACTTAGAGAGCTACCACAAGATGGTATTTCAGACCCTAAGAAGCTGAAATTACATAGAAACAACATTTTCAAGATCAAGCTACTAAAAACAAGAAACATGTTTGTATTTTTTTCTTTTTAAATTTTACATAACTTTTGTTTGAAAAATTAGTTTGAAGTGATTCTAAGGGCATAGTGAAACATAGATATCGTTGTTTTATTCCATAATTTCTTGAAACAAAAATATGGAAACACCTAGTAAGCAACCATAATCTCTACTATGACGCATGAAGAAGAGGTAGAAATGCAACATGATATATCAAAATTATGAGACCAAGTGCAACAAATTTTGTTCTCGCAAAAATTAAAAAGAAATGAATTGGAAACCATGATGAATGTTAAGATAGATTGTATAAAAAGGGACATTGGAGTTTTGAATGATGGTTTAAAAGCAAACATGGAAGCAATGATGAATGTCAAGATAAAAGGGTTGAAGGAAAGTTTGGCAAAGTTGCTAGAAGAAATACTTCCTAGTGGTGATAAGATAATCCATGAAAATAATGATGAGGAAAAAAGGACCATGAATTATGATTTTAGAGACTCCAACATTGGGTTTAAGACCCACCACATTTCAAAGATAGAAATGAGGAAGTTTGATGACAAGGATCCAGTAACATGGATACTATAGATGGAGCAATTATTTGGTCTATATGATGTTCTGTACACACAAAAGGCACACATTTCATCTTTATATTTAGAACAAAATCAATTTGTGTGGTATCAATGACTTTGTCCTTGCAAATAAATTGTCACTTGGAAAAATTTTGTGGAAGAATTGGTAGCACATTATGAAGACACTAAGAGCAATACCTTGTTTAGCCAATTGATAAATCTCAAACAAAAAGGTTTAATGACAAAGAACATTGAGGAATTCCAAAGATTTAATATCAAGGTCAATGATATTCCATAGGAGCATAGGATTTATGTCTTCATAGGGACTTTAAAAGATAGCATCCAACATGAGGTTAGTATGACTCATTGGAGAAGGTATTCAAGGTGGCAAGAAAAGTTGAAAGCAAAATTACGGAAACAAGGAATTCTACCACTCACAACTATAAAGAGGGAATTGTTGCTACTCATAGCCTCCCAAAACCTACAATGTTGACACCACAAAAAATGGATGAAAAAAGAACAAAAGGGATTTGTTACAGTTGTGATAGCAAATACACTAAGGGCCATAAGTGTGGCAAGAAATTATTTTACATAGATTTTGAAGAGGAGGAAGAAAAGGAATAAGAAACATCAAAAGAATATGATATACACTAGGAACCAACCCTAGAGAAAGAAGAAATGAATCTGACCATATCTTGTAATGCATTGGCAAGAATTACCACTCCTCAAACTTTCAATATACAAGGACATATTGAGAAAAAAAAGGTAATAGTGCTAATCGATTCAGGTAGTACCCATAATTTATTCATTGTAAGATAGCCAAGGAATTTATTTTTTTCTATATCCAACACCAATGTTTCAAGTGATGGTTGCAAATTGAGGAACTCTAAATTGCTTAGGGAGGTGCCATAATATCAATCTAACCATGGGGGAATATGTATTTAATAGTCCAATGCTTTCCATTCCAATGGGTGGTGTTGATATTGTATTAGGAGTCAAATGGTTACAATCTTTAGGGATGATAACTTTTATTTTTCATGAAATTTTCTTGAAATTTTCTTGGGAAGGAAAGGAAATTGAATTAAGGGGCATCTCAGGGAAACCAGGAAAGATAGGAAAGTTTATGAAGGCTCTAATGGCATGAAAAATCTTTTGAAAAAAGAACAACGAGACATTATTGGAAAATTATTATCACTAGATGTTCAAACATAAAAATAATATGTTTCTCCAGATCTCCAAAGAATCTTGGACAATCATTCTAAGGTATTTGAGACTCCCAAAGGACTCCCACATATTTGTGATCATGATCATGTTATTAACGTGATTCCCAGAAGCGTTCCTCCAAACATCAGACCTTATAGATATCACTATGCCCAAAAGAGTGAAATTGAATATATGGTTGCAGAAATGCCAAAGGTAGGTATAATTCAACCTAGGAAAAGTTTTTTCTATGCTCTAGTAGTATTCGTACATAAGAAGGATGATCATGGTGTATGTCTCCAGATTATAGGGAGCTCAACAAGCTCACTATTAAAGATAAATTTCTCATTCCTGTCATTGATGAATTGTTGGATGATTTACATCGAGAAATTTACTTCACCAAGTTGTATCTTCATTCAATATATCATCAAATTAGAATGAAGATTGAAGACATTCTGAAAACAACATTCAGAACTCATGAAGGTCATTATGAATTTTTGGTCATGCCTTTTGGCCTTACTAATGCACCTTCCACATTTCAAGGTTTGATGAATTCCATCTTAAAGCCATTCGTTAGAAAATTTGTGTTAGTATTTTTTGATGATATACTAATTTACAACAAGTCTTGGAAGGATCATGTTCAACATGTTGACAGGGTGCTCAAACTATTAGAGGAGAAACAATTGTATGCAAAAACCTCCAAATGTTTCTTTGGGATACATGAAGTGGAATATTTGGGTCATATTATATCTCATTAGAGTGTTAAGGTAGATCCTAACAAAATTAAAGCCATCACGGAATGGAAAATCCACATAACTCTAAAGTGTATTTAAGGTTTTCTCAGGTTGACAGGGTATTATCACAAGTTTGTTAAGAATTATGGTAAAATATTAACACCTATAACAACATTACTAAATAAAGATGCACTTTTTTGGACTTTGGAAGCAACTAAGTCCTTTGAAAATCTTAAAGAGGCAATGTGTCAAGCTCTGGTTTTAGCTATTCCATACTTCACAAGAATCTTTATGGTGGAATGTGATGCCTCGGGAAATGGAATTGGTGATATTTTAATGCAAGAAGTAAGATCCATTTCTTTTGAAAGTCATCCAATCAAAGGAAAGTATTTACAAAAACCTATTTATGAGAAGGAAATGTTGGCAATACTACATGCCCTAAAGCAATGACACCCTTACGTAATGGGATGACACTTCAAGGTAAAAAAAGATCATGATAGTGTTAAATACTTTTTGGAACAAAAATTATCTTTAGAAGAGAAGCAAATATGGGTCATTAAGATGTTGGGTTATGACTTTGAAATCATCTACAAAAAAAGGGAAGAAAAATGTTGTTGTAGATGCACTGTCAAGAAGGGATGAGGATGTGGAAACATTTCTCTATGCCATTTATATTATCCAACCTGATTGGATAATTGAAGCAAGGGAGGAATGGGAGAATGACGAAGAGGTGTGGAAACATTCAAAAGTTGTAGCAAGATCCCACATTTATCTGGAAAAATGACTCATTATGGTACAACGATGACTTATATCTATGTAAGAATTCCCAACTCAAACAAAAAATTCTTTTTGAATTGCACACCTCTCCTTTAGGAGGGAACTCAAGATTTTTAAAAACTTACCATAGGACCAAGAAATAATTTTTTTGCGATGACCTTAAATATGATATTCAAAAGTTTGTGGAAGAATGTTTGGGGTCTTTTACAACCTTTAGCCATTCCAAGTCAACATTAGGAGGAGGTTTGTTGGTATCAAATTATGACTGTCCATTCCACTTAAAATTCTCTTTTGACTATCATTTTTGACCATTTAACCTTCATATTCCAGCTATAATCCTTAGAAACTAAATGATATGATGTCATTATCATTATTTTTAGCTTGGAATTAATTTTTGGAAATATTATGTTAAAAATGACATTTTTCATAAAATTACCAGAAGTTGTGATTTCTTGTAAATGCTCCATTGTTTGACATGTCACACAATAGGTGAGCGAATTTGAAGACTGTGAGCATGAAGTAAAATGTACACGGATGGTGGATCACCTATCCACTCTTAGTTTTGAAGAAAACAAGTGTCTGATCAACGCTGGTCAAACCTAGCCACTTCAGCGAGTTTTCCAGATTTTGTGAAGAGAATAATTTCTATTTTGAGAATTTTTTCATAAATTAAGGAACTTATTCAATTTCGACCTTCTTGGATGTAATTAATAGAATTATGTTAAGATAATAGGGAGGAGGAACAACTTCTTTTGTTATAGGATTCATGATAAATAACTTATGGAAGAAGACTATGTTTTTAGAGCTAGATTGTGAACATATGAAAAGACAGTTTGTGCATTTTTGATTCCAAACTTAATACAAACTTCATCAGCAAGTTTATGTCTCAAGATCTAGTAGTTACACTCTTCTGAATCATTTTATAGTGTGCTTGTGAAGTGTTGAAGGGCCCTTATCACTATGCTGGTACACTTTTTTTTTATTAAGTTTTCTTACTAGCTGCATATTTGAATTCGGAAATTAGAAGTTATTTTATGTGCATAAGTAAAGGCTATGATTATTAAAGCTATCAATTGAAAGGCTTGCATTCGTTGTGAAAAGAACCTCGTAAAAGGATTCAACCAATTCTGATCTTGAAATTGATATACATGCTTGCTGTCATACAATTTCCATACTTGCTTATTGGTTTTGACTTTGAAGATAGTTCTGGTTTTATTTGCAAGTGATTCAGATTGTAGTTATTAAATTCAATTTTCAGTTTGATAGGTGATTCTTGTAAAAGGTTCAATTGTTATTGGTTTGCAAATTTATTTATTTTATTCACTGTCTGATTTAATTTGCTATTGAAATTACTTTGGATTGTTATGATTGAAAAAATTCTATTGAGCAATATTCTTGTAAGGGAATGTAGGATTTTAATTATTTATCAATACTCTGTTTCTATTACTTAGGCAATTATAACTCCATGAGATTTGTTTTATCTAGATTGATGCTTGAGTGATTAAAAAGACAATGTCTTGTAAGGGGGCACGGTTAATTTCATTCACTAGGTTTTCATTAGAACCTTAGATCCTTCTAGATCTATATACTTTAGGTGAGAACCTGTAAGTGTACTTTATCGAGTTGATAAAGGAATTAAGAGATTAACTTACCTCAGTAAGTAAAGACCAAATATTTTGGCGTCGTTGCCAGGGAGGTGCAACTAGAAAGATTAAAAAAAAATACTTAAAATCAACAAAACAACAAGGAACATAGAGTTAAATTTAAATTTCAATCATGTTTATTTATGTCTAGGTTTAGGGATGAGAAAGGAAGATTCACAAAAACCCCCCAACCAACAAGTAATCCACCATTAGGAGCAGAACCATTAGAAAATAATGAGTATACAACACCAACAGGAAAAGTTACTGTGGAAAAACTTGAGGAAAAACAGAGATCAGGCCAAAGACTCACTCTCATTGAAAGACAAATCCTACTAGCTCACGAAGCAAAGATAAGATATATCCCTGAGACTTCTACCATAGAGAAATTAAAATAGAGTAGTACAAAAATTCAACAGCCTATGAACAAATCTTCCCTCAAGAACTAAAACAAGAAGAAGAAATAGAAACCTTAGACAAATCACAAATTACAATGGCTGAAGATGGAGGATCCAGAGGACCTACACCTAAACAACTAAGAGAGTATGAGAGACAAATGGAAGAAAGGAAAAGAAGAAGGGAGAATGAAGAAAAACAACAAAATGATACTCTATTTGGAGGAAATCAAAATCCACCAGAAACAGAGGAATCCACATTTAAATTTCCAATTCAAGATAGAGGAGAGAAAATGGATGAGGAAATTAAAATGAAAAACATACCGCCATCTGTATTACCAAACTTTTATGGTATGGCATCCGAAGACCCGGACTTGTTTTTATTTGAATTTGTCATAGTATGCCGAACCTATGGATATATCGATGACGCACATAGACTTAGACATTTTCCTACTACCTTAAAAGCAACAACACTTAGGTGGTTCATGGGATTAGGTGAACATTCAGTCACTAATTGGGATGATATGAGGAAATTCTTTTTGAAAAAGTATCAACCTTACTGTTGATCAAAAGATTCTAGAGATGACATCTTTACAATGAATCAACAAGAAGACGAGATCTTAGAGGAATACTTGGAAAGATTCTCATATAATCTACAAAAATCAAAACATATAACTATGTATATTGATCTTATTCGAACAATCTTTCTTAAAGGCATCCAAGATGAGTGTCTAGATGACCTTAATCTCATGGGTAAATGGGACATTTCTAATTTACATTTTGAGGAGATTGTTGAATTGTGACAAAAGTACTCTAGGAGTAGGGCAAGAAATTGGAAAAGAGCCATGACATCAAAAATCACAAAATCTGCTACAGGAAATATTACTAGAGTTGAACTAGGCAATCTATTTGAAGACTTAAAAAGAGACCTTTTAAGTACTTTGGGAAACCAAATAGATATTTTGAAAACAAAGAAGAGACAAGATAAACAAGAGAAACAATTATCTATATAATGTCCCAAATGCAGACGAAAACATGCTTTGAAAGAATGTCCTTTAGATAATGTGTAGGTTTGTGGATTTTGTACAGAAAATCATGAAACTAAAGATTTCACAAAGATGAAATTTTGCAGAATTACAATTTGGAAGCCAATGTAGAAATGGAGAACATGTATTTCATGGGAGCTAGAAGGCCATGGAAACCAAGACCTCTAGGTATGTACCAAAATTCGAACTCAGCAAATTATAACATGCCTGCTCAAAATTCTTGGAATGTTCCTATGGCTTGGCAAAATTGGTTTAATCAACAGCAACAAACATACCCACACCAAGGATGGAAAGGATATTCTTTTCCTCAGGAATTTACTCAACAACAACCTCAGCAATATCAGCAACCATTTGCTCAACAATATTCCCAACACTATCAGTCACAATACTATCAGCCATATCCACAACATTACCCTCAGCAACCAGTAGCTTATCCATAACAGAATCCTCAATAAACTTTACCTGCTCCTCCACAAATAAATCCATTTCAGCTACAACTACCATCCAACCAACCACCTAGAACCACACAGCTACCAACTCAACCCATAGCTAACCCAAACAACCGAATAGATAGACCAACTTACAGTGTAGATGAGGGACCATTGTACCCAACATTGCCACTGCAAAACATTGAACTAAGGTCAGGTCGAACTCTGCATAAAGAACCTCCACCTATTCAAACACAGTCACAACAAGAGAATCAAAATGATGAAGAAGAAAACCAACAACGTAACAAATAAAGTAACCCAACACAAAACAATTTAGAGCAAAGTCAACAAATCAAAACACTACCACCTCCATTTCTAGAACGATTACTTCAACCAAAATTACCCACACCATTGCCACAATTTGATGTTCTTGATGAATTGAAAAATGTGTATGTCAAAATGCCATTACTCCAGGTAATCAAGAATATTCTGATTTATACCAAGGCCATTAAAGAGCTCTATCTCAAGAAGCCTACAAAGAAAATATTTGATCCACAAACAATACATGTCATTGGCAATTTAGTTGGCTTGATGTCAAATGTCATTTCCATGGAAAAATATGTTGACCCAAGCATACCTAGAGTCACAACAATTATCAACAAAATTTCAATTCCAAATACTCTGATTGATTTAGGAGCTGCAATAAATGTTATGACATTGGACACAATGAAAATTTTGCAGCTAACAAATCTACAATCAACCCCAATTGTTTTGGAATTAACAGATCACTCTAAAGTCATTCATGAGGGGGTACTAGAAGATATAATTGTTTCATTGGACTCTTGTGAGTATCCAGTTGTTTTCTTAGTACTTTAGCCAAAATCCAACTTAGGAGGACATCCACTCATACTTGGCAGACCATGGTTGGCAACTGTTGATGCATTCATTGGATGTAGATCTGGTAACATGATCATTTCTAGAGGCACAGAGAGAAAACAACTCACTTTGTACCCATCAACACAAGCCCCAACAATAACACAAAAATTATGGCTTGATGACAAGTACAATGACCAGGAATAAATATACTCTATTTTAAGCATAAATAAAATGTATGATATTGAGGAGAATAACAATGCAGATTTAGTAGAAATGTTGATCTCCCAACTTGATATTTAAGAAGAATTGAGAAATGAACAATACACTACTGCAGATTACATGTTGGCACAAAGCTTTCAAGAAACTTGTACTATGTACTCTTTGAAAGCAATATTTGATGGAATCTTTCCAATTGACTCCACTACAAACACACAAATCAAGATAATAGAAATCAGCCCCGAAAAAACATTGAACATGGGGGCCTTTCTAGAAACATCTCAAGAAAAGAAATTGCTTGACTTGCTCACCAAATACCAAAAGGCATTCGCTTGGGACTACACTGACATGCAGGGAATTCACCCAGAAACTTGCACTCACCATATCTATACAGACACTAGTATTCAACTAGTGAGGTAGCCACAAAGATGGATGAATCCCATGCTCAAAGAGGTTGTAAGAGATGAATTGCAGAAGTTACTAAAAGTAAAATTCATTTATCCCATTTATGATAGCCAATGGGTATCTCCATTAGTAATAGTTCCCAAGAAAAATGGTAAATGGCGAGTTTGTGTTGACTATCGAGAACTAAATAAGGCCATGGTTAAAGACTATTTTCCACTGCTATTTATTGACCAAGTTTTGGATACATTAGCTGGAAAAATGTCATTTTCCTTTCTAGATGGTTTTAGTGGCTACAATCAAATTAGCATTGCCTCAGGAGACCAAGATAAAACAACATTTACCTGTCCCTAGGGAACTTATGCTTACAACATACAACCATTTGGCTTATGCAATGCTCCAACAACATTTCAAAGAGCAGTATTAGCAATTTTTGCTGATCTGGTCCACGAATGTGTTGAGGTATATATGGATGATTTTTTAGTATATGGTGATTCCTTTGACAACTCTTTGCAAAATCTTGAGAAAGTTTTACAACGATGTATAGGAACTAATTTGTCATTAAGCAATGAAAAATGTTATATGATGATGAATGAGGGAATAGTCTTAGGACATCATATTTCTCCCGAGGGAATCAAGGTAGACCGAAATAAAATACAAATTATTGTCGAATTGCCAATTCCAATGAATCAAAAATATGTAAGCACTTTTCTTGGTTATGCAAGTTATTATAGAATATTTATTGAAAACTTTAGTAGAATAGCATTGCCATTGTTTAAACTTCTTGCAAAAGATGTAACATTCAATTGGAATGAGGCATGTTAAAAGGCCATTGAGAAACTCAGAGAAATTACGTATTGCTCCAGTTTTAAGGGGACCCAATTGGATTTTACCTTTTCACATTTCAACTGATGCATCTGACACAGTAGTAGGAGCTTCATTAGTGAAAAAAGAAGATGCTTTAACTTATGCTATTTACTTTATCAGTAAAAATTTGACTCCTGCTGAACTCAAATATACAGTAACGGAACAGGGAATGCTTGCAATTATACATGTGGTGAACAAATTTCGTCATTATATAACTAGATATGAAGTCCTCGTTCACACAGACCACTCTACCATTAGATGCTTAATGAAAAAACCTATTACTAATGGCAGGATCACAAGATGGTTACTCTTACTGCAGGAATTTAATCTCACCATACTAGACAGACCAGGGAAGGAGAACCAGGTAGCGGATTACTTTTCTAGACTACAAAATTTTGGCGAAGTTGTCCAAGTTGAAGATTCATTTCCTAATGAACACTTGTTTGAAATTTCAATATTAACTCCATGGTATGCTGATTTGGCTAACTACTTGTCCATAGGAAAGGTACCACCATCTTTTAGTTCAAAGGAGAAGAAAAGGTTGATCAAACAAAGCGCAAGATATTCATGGGTTAATGGTGATTTATTTTACACTGGTTATGATATGATTATTAGAAGATGCATTAGAGAGGATGAAATAATTTATATACTAACCTCATGCCATGATCAACCTTGTGGTGGCCATTTTGCAGCTAAGAGGACAAAACACAAAATTCTTAGTCTTGGCTACTATTGGCCATCAATTTTCAAAGACTCAAAGAAGTATGTAAGAAGTTGTGATAGCTACCAATGCATGGGCAGACCAACTACTTCTGATGAGATGCCACTACAGCCACAAGTGCATCTAGAACCATTTGAAAAATGGGCTCTAGACTTTGTTGGACCCATCAATCCACCATCTAAAGGCAAGAAGTACATTCTTATATGTACCGATTATGTGACTAAATGGGCTGAAGCAAAGGCACTTGCAAGGGAAACTAAACAAACAATAGTCAATTCCTTTTCGAGGAAATCTTTGTTAGATATGGAGTACCTAGAGAGATAGTAATGGACCAAGGGACTCAATTTACATCAAGACTGGTTCAAGAAATTATAGAGAAGTACAAAATCAAGCACAGACAAAGCACACCCTACCATCCGCAGGCCAACGGCCAAGTGGAATCTACAAACAAAACATTAGAAGGGATCACGACAAAAAAAGTGGCAACAAACAGAAAGGATTGGGTAGACAAGGTAAATGAAGCACTCTGGGCATATAGAATTACTTGGAAAAACACAACAGGGTTTACACCCTATCAGCTAGTGTATGGCAAAGAGGTCATGCTGCCAATAGAATTTCAAATACATACATATAAATTGGCTGCAGACTTAGGAATAGACCTCTATGAAGCCTAGTAAAAAAAAATTATGCAATTGAACCAGCTGGACGAGATGAGACTAGAGGAAGTGTAAAGGACAACAATGATACAACAACAAAGGAGACAGTGGCATGACAAGTTAATTAAGAAGAAGGAATTTCAAGTTGGTGACTGGGCATTACTCTTTGACTCAAAATTCAAGGATTATGAAGCTAAATTTACAACCCACTGGATGGGCCCTTATGAAATCATTGAAGTCTTTGAGAATGGATTAGTCAAATTACCTTCAATTGACCAAGAAGGACAAACATATCTGGTCAATGGACACAGGCTAAAAATCTACCATAAGCCTGTTAGTAGAGAAGACTTCATGAGGACAATATCACAACAAAAGGAGGTACAGAGAGTACAACAATCAGTTGTAATATCCAAGCCTTAAATAGTTTCTATTTTCTACAATAAAATTATAAAATAAAAAATAAAAATAAAAATAATAAGGAAAAACTAAAAAAATGAAATAATGTTTAGATATGAAAACCCGAGATGGCATAATCTAAACACGAATTCTTATTAGAAAACCAAGAAACTGGCTTGTAAGAATTCCTTTTTAGCTTAGTGTAAATAGTAAAAGAAAAAGATTCTGACAAAAATATGACTTGAGTACAAGTCAAATCATCAGTTGGGGAGGAGAAAGTCGGAACTTGTTCATGCTTTTCTGTCTCCCTAAGTTCATCTCTAGCAGAGGAAGAGATTTGTCTTTACATTTTCTAATGGATTCTTAAGAAATGATTATTGTTCAGTATTTTTCAAAAGGATTTGTTTGTAAACTCAGAACATATCTTAGAAAGGGACATGTTATATATAATTTCTCATAAAGGGACCTGTTACATACAAATTCTACTTTCAGAAAGGGATCTGTTCAACATAATTTCTCAGAAAGGGACCTATTATCATTTTTAGGCAAGGGACCTGTTCTAAGTACATTTTTAGAATGGGATCTATTCAGAGGAAGATTACATCAACAAAGAAGAAGATCGAATCCAAGAAGAAGTCAGTCTAGTATTCTTATATCTTGTAGGAGTTAGTCCTACTCTTCTACCTATATCCTATAACTATAACCTATTTCCTATTTCTAAACATTAATCCTATTTTTTACCTTGTATATATTCCTGAAGGTTTGATCCTTAAGGCCTACCTTTTGATCTTGTATATACAATTCTAATCAACCTATAATCATAAATACCAACACACCTATCAAAATTAAGCATGCATACTTAAGGATTGAATTTTGAAGAAAAAGATCAGGTCATGAATACAAAGGATTTATCAAGCCATAGAATAGGTCACGAATACAAAGGATTTATAAATTTGTATGGTTTTCAACCTACAAATTTTGTTTTAAATATAGAAAATAAAACATAATTGATAGACAAAGGGCATGTGATCATAAGAAAACATTAACGGATAGCTCAGCAAAATCATCATGACCGATGCCCTTATGACCTAAAGTCATCATAATGGTCCGTATACCCAATTTTATCATTCAAAGACCGCTGTCAGGACTCTGAAGGCCATCATTAAAAATCCTTTTGTAAGGCATTGAAGCGAGTACCAGTGAAGCGTATGCTATGTGGAGAGATTGAGGGTTCATTGCATAAACAAGTAATAAATGAAGGAAGTAAGTACTGTATTCATTACGAAGTATAGGTAAAAGTTTCGACCTGTAGAAAACACTGTGAATTAGAGTTGTTGTTGTTCTAAAGGTCATAAACCAATTCTCTCTCAGTTTCATAAGGGTATAGCATTACGAGTATGTTGACAATAACAATGTCAACATACGAGTAAAAGGGCCATGGAACAGGGGAGACCCACCAGAACCGGTTGAAGGGAATTTCGATTTTATTGGCAGCGTCCTCCATCAAACAAGAGATATGGATAATATTCAAGCCCAAGTAGTTCTCTTATCGTAACTATGGTAAAATTTGTTTTCACAACATAAGGGAAATACAGTAATTTTCTACAAGCTATGGTAGAATTCTTTTTACAATTGTAAACTCTTCTTACACACAGGGTAATAGGAGATAAAAAATTTCTCTCATGGCAAACCGAGTAGAGCCACGACAATTTGACCCTTCCAAATATCATAAGCACTGCATAGACATTTTTAGGGAAAATCAATGGCTGCCATTCTTAGAAAAACACAGTGGGCACAATAAGCAAACGACAAGGGAGTTTACCTCTTCATTTAATGGGGAGAGAGCCATTGTAGGAAACTTGCCTTTTAGGGTCTTAGAAGACACAATTGCTCAAGCAATAGGTATAAGCCCAGAAGGAGAAAAATATTTTAAAACCAAGCATTTCAAAGAGAAAACATGGACACATTTCATATCCAGGACAAGGGTATCATTAATTGATTAGAAATCAGGGATTCCTAGGAGTTGGCTTATTCATCCATGGGATGAAGTAATTTATGTCATGCAAAAATTTATAACCTATGAAGGAAGATACAACAATGTATTTCTTTATCATATCAAATTGTTAATGCATCTAAGAGGGGACTGCATTATAAGTTTGCCTTATTTTCTTTTACAAAGTTGACTAAAATGTTTAAGACCATACAAAAATAGAGGAAAAACAAGGATAAGAGTCTACACCATTTTGGTTTGATAAAAATCTTGATTGAATTTGAACTGCAAAAGATAAATGTGACATGGAAGAAGTTCTTGGTAGCTAATGAGTTTATGACAAATGAGGAGCAAGAAAAGCAGCAAAATTCACAAGAAGAGTAGCATAATTCAAAGGAAGGGCAGCAACATGCAAAACTAATGACTGATGTAGATGCTATAGAGGAAGATTTTTCAGAGTACATACTAAGTAACTCTGTCCCATCCAATAGCAGTATCAGAACAAGGAGGATGGTAAGGGAGGGGGCTGAAAGATCTGAACAGGATAAAATTTTCTCCAATTACACAAGAAAGTCTAGGAAGACTAAGTTAGGTCAACGAGGGAAAACGGTGGAGGAGGATGATGTTCTACAACAGGCACAGTATGACTACATACAGGGATTGGAAAGTAAATACAAGGAAAAGGAGCAACAAGAACAAAAGGTCTCAGGTAAAAAGAAAAGAAAACTAGAAAGGAAAGTTGAGAAACTACAACAACAGCTTATGGAATCAGAGGTTTTGGAAAGAGTAGTAAAAAGAGAAAATGAGACTCTCAAAATAAAAAGCAAGAAGTTTCAGGTTAAGAATGAAAAATTGAAAAAATAAGGCTAAGAAACTCACAGCCTATAAAATGCAAATTTGTAGGAAGGCCTACAAATTTTACAAGCAAAAGAAAGCAATTAAAACCAAGTATCAAATCCTAAAAACAGAGTATGAAGCCCAAATGAACATTAATGCTTTACTTTAGGCAGCAGAAGCAGAGGGAGAGACAGAAGCAAAAGTCAGAATTTGACAGGTTAGAACTTATTTGCATGAGGGCATGCAAAATCCTGAGTTTGGGGCAATGTTGATATCAAATTATGAATGTCCATTCCACTTAAAATTCTCTTTTGACTATCATTTTTGACCATTTAACCTTCATATTCTAGCTATAATCCTTAGAAACTAAATGATATGATGTTATTATCATTATTTTTAGCTTGGAATTAATTTTTGAAATTATTATGTTAAAAATGACATTTTTCATAAAATTACCAGAAGTTGTGACTTCTTGTAAATGCTCCATTGTTTGACATGTTGCACAACAGGTGAGCAAATTTGAAGACTGTGGGCATGAAGTAAAATGTACACGGATGGTGGATCACCTATCCACTTTCAGTTTTGAAGAAAAAAGTGTCCGATCAACGCTGGTCAAACCCAGCCACTTCAGCAAGTTTTCCAGATTACGTGAAGAGAATAATTTCTATTTTGAGAATTCTTGCATAAATGAAGGAACTAATTCAATTTCGAACTTCTTGGATGTAATTAATATAATTCTGTTAGGATAATAAGGAGGAGGAATAGCTTCTTTTGTTATAGGATTCATGATAAATAACCTATGGAAGAAGACTGTGTTTTTAGAGCTAGATTGTGAACGTATGAAAAGACTGTTTGTGCATTTTTTATTCCAGACTTAATACAAACTTCATCAGCAAGTTTATGTCTCAAGATCCAGTAGTTACACTCTTATGAATCATTTTATAGTGTGCTTGTGAAGTGCTGAAGGGCCCTCATCACTACATTGGTACACTGTTTTTATTAAGTTTTCTTACTAGCTGCATATTTGAATTCGGAAATTAGAAGTTATTTTATGTGCAGAAGTAAAGGATATGATTATTAAAGTTATCAATTGAAAGACTTGCATTCGCTGTGAAAAGAACCTTGTAAAAGGATTCAACCAATTCTGATCTTGAAATTGATATACATGCTTGCTATCATACAATTTCCATACTTGCTTATTGGTTTTGACTTTGAAGATAGTTCTAGTTTTATTTGCAAGTGATTTAGATTGTATTTGTTAAATTCAATTTTCAGTTTGATAGGTGATTCTTGTAAAAGATTCAACTGTTATTGGTTTGCAACTTTATTCATTTTATTCACTGTCTGATTTAATTTTCTATTGAAATTACTTTGAATTGTTATGATTGAAAAAATCTTATTGAGCAATATTCTTGTAAGGGAATGTAGGATTTTAATTAGTCAACAATACTCTATTTCTGTCACTTAGGCAATCAGAATTTCATGAGATTTGTTTTATCTAGAGTCATGCTTGAGAGATTGTCAAGACAATGAAAGATCTCTTGTAAGGGAGCACTGCTAATTTCATTCACTAAGTTGTCATTAGAACCTTAGATACTTCTAGATCTATATACTTTAGGTGAGCACATCTAAGTGTACTTTCCCTGGTTGATAAAGGAATTAAGAGCTTAACTTACCTTAGTAAGTAAAGACCAAACAAGGTCTTAATGGATTTTATCACAATTTTACCCAAGTCTAAAGGAAATATTGTTATCATGGCGGTAGTTAATAGAATTACCAAGTATGCACACTTTTGTGCATTATATCATCCTTTTAGGGCCAGTAAAATTGCTATTTCATTTATGGAGACAATTCAAAGGCTACAAGGAAACCCAAAGATTATTGTAAGTCACAGAGATCCCATTTTCACTGGAAATTTTTGGATGGAATTATTTTATTGCCTTGGTACTCAATTAACTCATAGCTCATCTTATCATCCTCAATCTGATGGGAAAATTGAGATAGTGAACAAACGTTTGGAAGGATATCTTCATTTCTTTGTATCTGGTAAGAAAACACAATGGGTTAAGCGATTACCTCTGGTTGAATGGTGGTATAACACTCCTTCCATACTGTAGCAAAAATGATCTCATTTATGACACTTTATGAATATCATCCACCATCCATCACATCATCTTTAAGAGAAAATTATAAGGTTCAAGCAGTGGAAGATCACATCAAGCATCAACAACAAGTTCTCCAACTCTTAAAGGATAGCGTCACTCTTGCGCAGAATCAAATGAAACAACAAGCAAATCAGCATCACAGTGAAAGAAGTTTTGACGTAGGAAACTAGGTATTTTTACAACTACAACCATACAAACAAATGTTCCTTGAGCAAGCTAGTAAGGATAATAAATTATCACACAAGTACTATGGTTCTTACAAGGTGTTGCAAAATATTGGTACTATCACATACAATTTGGAGCTGCTTACATCTTCTTAAGTACATTGATTTTTCCATGGTTCATGTTTAAAGAAGGTTATCCGTGACAAACTCCTGGTTCAAATAATATTGCCAGAATTTGACAATGGAGGAAAAATTATATTGGAGCCTGAAGTAGTGATGGAAATAAGAACCCGATAGCTACGAAATCGATCAATTGCAGAGTATCTCATTAGGTGTAAGAACTTAATCGTTGAAAATTCAACATGTGAGGATGATAATTTTATACAAAAACATCTAGAACTACTCAAGCATTGAGGACAACATATTTTTGAAGGAGAGGGGCATGTTATGTCCCTATAATACTAGTGTACCTCCCTTATTGTTATTGTTAGTGTAGCCACCTTATTGTTATTAGTGTGCCCCTGTAGCCCCCATATTGTTATTGTTTCTCCCCATAGAAGCCCACTATTGTTATTGTTGCACCCTTACATTATTATTGTTATGTAGGCTTTGATTATATTGTGACCCCTTAGACTCCTATATATACAAAGGAGGTCTTTGTTGGGCCTTATTTTTGTCAAATTATGTACATTCTTTTTCCCTTTGATTACTTGTGATTTTATCTAATTTAATATCATTTTTCATGATTAATGAACTATTATCCTCAACTAGGACCATGACAAGGTAATCATTTATTCTTTAGCATATCCCCTTTGCTTTGATAAAAAATATATAAAAAATGTTATTAATGTTGTTGTTTGTGTTATTTCAAGTTCTCAATAAGGTGCATGAAATTCTGGTAAAAGGTACATGAATTAACAGTTGATTTCTATGTGCACCATGTTTTGGCACATGCCTCCACTAGCAAAATTCCTGCACTAAGTGTTGTGTTTGCACCAAGTATGTGGACTGCTTCATCGTCGAAGATTTCCACAAAGGAAAATATTAATTGGAAGTATGAACATCTATTCGAGACTATTTTGGAGTGAGTTGACATTTTGCACTCATCATTCGCTAATATGTTCATGCACACTTTTGGGGCTTCGACATCTCGGGACGCTTTCGGGGAAAACTGAAGATGGTTTTTGTCCAAAATTATGTTTGAATGCCTCGAAATCAGTAAAAATGCACCTCGGTCATACGTATCAATTTTTAGAAAATAATTAATAATTCAGCCCTAAATTTGCAGAGTTTTCAAACTGCCAACTTTCTCCTCGATTTGCGTGCATATGAAAGTGAATCTTGAAACTGTGGAGCACAGGTTTTGTTACCTATATAGGAAATTGATTAATCCTAAAATGGTTTTCCAAATTTTGTCATAGTTTGAGAGATCTGAAGGGATCCTTAAGGAAGATTTGTAAAAAAAAATCATGTTAAACCCATAATTGTAAACATATCTAAATAGTCAACTTGGGGCACAATTTTTGAGGCAAATAAATTGAATTAGAAAATTACAAGAGAGGTGTTTGTTGAAAACATGGAAAATTTGGCTCCCTCAAAACAATTTTCCAAAATTCATCAGAATTTGAGATTTATGCGAGATTCTTTGAAGCCAATTTGTTAAAAATGCAGAACTTTCCAGAATTGAGAAATTGAGTTGTTATAGCCAAAATTCACCTTGTAACATTCATAAAAATACTAGCCATGGTCTGTGAGGGAGTAGTATGTTATTATAATTTCATTTATCTGTTTTGGACCTTAAGCATATGGCCTTGGATGTAGAAAACTAAACTATATTTTCAATACAAGCACTCATGCCAGGTTTCATTTTTAGTTTTTCTTTTTATTTGACCCGTGATTTTTCAATTTGATTTATTTTAAGAGGAAACTAGAAGGTTGGAAAGGGCCCCCAACCTAGCTTTTTGACCTCTCTTTGTGTTTATTTGGTAGCATAGGCCTCTGATCCGCTTTCATTGTTGATATTGATGTGGTAATTGATGCTTTTGTTTTCAGATCCAAGGGTTTATTGTGTGTTGATAGCAATAAAGGCTCATGTGCTCTACATCCTTGAGATAAAATCCCTATTTTACATTTGTTTTCTATTAAGATATGGATTTGGAGATATCGTGATCACAATAACAATATACCAATGCTTTGAATGTTGCATACAAATTGTTATCAACGATAAGCAAGTCTCTTTTATGCATAATTTGATTGGCTACATACTCTGTTTCAAAAAAATTTCTTTGGGTTTCGATCCTAAAACAAAATCTAGAATTTGAAGACTTTTTGACAAATTATATTTCATATCTATGTATTATTGCTATGACATTGAGTTACAATGATATTGTTGGTTCAGTAAACTGCAGGTCTGGAATGTTATCACACCAAAATAGAATCTATACATATCGTTGCCTAGTTTATGGGACTTTGCATAATGTGTTGGAACTTATGTTGTAAACTTGGTGGTCTTAAATTTCAATCCTTTTACACTCATGCATGCTTCGAAGGATTCACAACCATGGTGTTCATTCATTTGATGCATTGTCCATCTTTTATGATATGTGTTAAGATTTAACTCAAATGGATTGTTTGTGAGAAAAAAGCCTATAGTCTCTTTTTTTTTTAATAAAGTAATGGTGCACACTTTTTAGAATTGAAAAAAATATCTTTAAAGTATATCTCTCATATAATTTTACGAATTGTGCCACAATATCATCTCTAGAGTCTATATTTGATTGATATTATAAATTTCTTAAGATGTGTGAAGTTTGTGTAGAAGATAATTGAGTGCAGGAATCGCACTGAGTGCAGGCAAACCATGAGGAGGAGAATAGTATAAATATTTGAATTTGAATCTAAGATTTATGCTCTAAATTTAGTCCTTTGTTTTTCACTTTTAATACCAGTCACGATTCTAGACTTAATATAATATTGGAGAATGAATTTGAGTGATTTATTAGAGGTGAAATCATTTTACAACAGTGTGTTTATTTGATTTCTTTCTTGCACACAATAATGTACTTTTCATTAATGGGCTTATGCATATCAACACTCTATTAGATAATGTTGCAGCTAAATTTGTAAGGAGCTTTTACCCTGTGATCTCGTGTCCAAATTAGATCACTAGATAGAGAAAGACAGGACCAATGAAACAATAGAGCGGTCCCAATCACAAATGCTCAATTGTGTAGCAAGCAGTTAGATCTATGTTATAAATAAAAGAGATCACACCTTGAATATTCACATGCTGGGGAAGGGTTTTGAGTTCCTTGAAGATCTTGTGCTCCACTCGAGCGATCCAACACATCCGCACCAAATCTCTATCCCTGCACACAATCACAACCAAACAAAGACGTTAGTTAATATTCTTCGAAAGATCGTTAGATCAAAAGCAATAGATACAACTGTATAACATGTTGAACACAAATTCATGTAAGGAAGGGAACATATGTTTCCATTAATTATGAAAAATTAATACAATGTTATACCTTCACATCCAAGCTTCCTCTCCACAATCTGGTAAAGTTTCCCCACTATGCTCAAGAAATGAGTATGAAAAGTAGTAGACTAATGGAAAAAGACCTCATAAGCTCACTCTGGCAGCAAAATAGTAGCATAGGCTCACGATCAATATTTCAATACTAACTCTCCGAAACTAGTTGACCCTCTTGAATGATCCAGTATAAGTAAGCAAAAGAGAGGTCCCGGGAGGATGTATCTGGATGCTTAGGAAAAAAAGAAGTCATGGAAACTTCTAACTGATAAGCCCCAACCAACTCAAATAGATGGCAAATCAAACTGATGTCCTAGGGACTAAGGCACTCCAGAAGTCATCCCTGGGCACTGGCACTGAAAGAGGGAAATAAGTCCCTGGATGCTGACAGTGAAAGAGGGAAAAACATCCCTGGATGCTCTCATAGAGAAGGCATGAGAGCAATTGGGAACCTCTTGACGCTCCCATAGGCTGTTGTGCCAGCATCTGGGGGTCAAACTAGAGAAAAAGGAGTCCTGGGTATGGAAAAAGGTCAATAAGACTCAAGTGTTGAGGGTCACTGACACAAAGGGGTAAAATAGGCAGATAACATACAACTTGATTTGATCTAGACATGTGTGAGGAGTTTGTTTCCATTTTCTTTCAGAACTTTGATTGATTTTCATGACGAAGTGAACTTTGATTGATTTGCATGATAGAATAGAGCATAGTGCAAGAATTGAATTTGAAGTTTATGCATTGGTTTTTATATTGATTTAATAGAAGGTTTTTCTCTTTAAAATTTTCAAAAGGTTGGGTTTGTTTTCAATTAATTAATAATTAGGGTTGTTTTAAAAAAAATTGCAGGATTAGTGTTTACATTTTCTAAAGTTTCCCTTTAGTGTAGGATTTGAGTTAATTGTTGTTTGCAGGATGTCGTAAAGATATTTATGCGCAAATTAGACTAGAATTTTGATTTAAAGGTTGTTGGAGTCATTCTCTAGCATTTCCAGTGATGTGCCTCGAAGTCCACAGACCTTAGATTGACATTAAATGCTAGTACATTCATATACTATATACTACACCCAACATTTTTATTATTTGAATCATCCAAGAATTGTTCATTTATGTGATGTAAAGGAGGTTTCCCCCTTGAAGAGGCTAATTTTCAAGTCGTTGATCTATCTTTTCTTATATTTTGTGATCTAGTTGCATAATAGAAAACATTCTCTAGAGATCTAGGTTCAAAGAGACACACCTCATGTTGGATGTTTTCCTTTAAATTTCCTATAAAGAGGTGTAACAAATTTTCCCTTGAACTATTCTTTACCTTGAGACTAAAATTTTGTAATTTTTGAATATGCTATGTGAATAGACCTCCTTGTTGAAGATTTACCAATTGACTAAAGAATGTATTACTTCTAATATCCCCATAATGTGATATAAATTCCTTTGTTAAAATGGACCAAAATATACCATAATCCATTTTCATTTCACAAAGTCGTTGATACCATACATGTTGGTCTTACTAAAAACATGGATGCAGTATTTACCTCTTGTAAGGATGCTACTTAGTGTAGATCAAAGTGTGGAATATCCATGTTATTGGATCTTTACCATAAAACTTCCTCATATTGATCTTTGGAATGTATTAATTCATTGGTGTTGACTTGAAGCCCTAATGACGTGAATATTGGCCTAAAAATTGATGATTATGATTCTTTGATTCACTCATTTTGCTCTCTAATTGTGATAATATACTCCCCTCATGGGATTGAGTCTCAACACCATGCTTCTCCTTTTATTCATGATTTTCATGGATCTACGAACCCCTTTTAGGAATGCTCTCCAAGAGAATATTTTCAATGGTATTCATGGAGCCTTCTATTTATTCCTTAATATTTTTCATTTCTTCCTCATTTTCATTCATCTTCTTTTCCATTTCATCCATAATTTTTTATAAGGTTTTCTTTAGAACCTAGTAAATCTACCTTACTCAACATACTATCAACAATTTGATTAACTTTCTTCTCTAATTGGGAAAAACTAAATTCTAAGTCTTCACTTTCTTCATGAGTCCAGAATGAACCTTCAAGAGGTTTAATTAGTGTAGTAGTTTTCTTTTTGGGTCATGAGAGAAAATAATAATAGTACTCCTCCTTATCACAAAATTCATTCACAAAAATAAAAAATTATTTTAGTCAAAATTTATGTTACTTGTAGCCCCAAGGGTTAGCTCAATTGCTCGAGTCCCGGTTGTTAAATACCTCATCGATCGGGAGGTCATAGGGTCAATTCTCCTTGACACTCTTGGGGTTAGGCCCTACTAGTCTGGCCGATGGGCTTGAAAAGATTCCCTTCAGGGTTGATCTACCCATATTTTCCGTGGATGTAATGACCACCCGGTGATCGTGAACCACTCGTAAAAATAAAATAAAAATTATGTTACTCGTAAGTTATGTACCTTTAAAACCTTAATTTAGAGAATATCAAAATAAATGAATTATTTCTTGATATATATATATCTGAGAATTGAGGGTTTACAAATATAGATTTTTTGTTTGTAACACTTTAATATGTCTTCTTTATAATTCCAAAGGTTTGACTATAATTTAATGCGCCAAGTGGAATTTATGGTAACTTTCTCAAAACTTATTGATTTTTGACCTTTTCATATAAGCAAACATGTATAACATGCCACAGGTCCAATTATTCAAATATAATTATGAAATTATTAATTGAGGTACTTATGTACATCTCTTAAGATCCTTGAAGATTTCACAGTATGAGAAGTCCTAGAAAATAATTTGTAGCAAAAATACCAAGCTAGCTTGTTTGAAATTGATTTCAGGATTCTTCGCAAAACCTGACTTCCATAGAGTATATCTCTGAAATTATAGTGAACCAAAATATGAAATTTAAACTAGATGTTCCCCAATATTTCTCATAAACATTATCCAAGTTTCATCATCTAAAACCTCCAAAAAAAAAGGTAATAGTGAAAATTCGAAATTGGCCTATTTAAAAACTAATTTAAGAGCATTCATGAACCCTAACTTCCTTAGAGAATATCTTTGAAAGTATTGAGAACTAATATATGAAATTTGAACCATATTTTTTTTGAAGATTTATCCTCAATATTATCCAAGCTTCACCATCTAAAACCTCACTAAAAAAAAGTTATAGTGAAAATTCCAAGATGGCCTATTTGAAGCAACAAAACCCTAGGTTCATATACAAAATGTTTTGAACCTTGCACCTTTAAAATGATAAGAAACCAATAATTATAGTCTATTTCGAGGGGAAAATACAAGTCAAGGTTTGATGATCCTAAGACTAGGTCTCCTTAGTATATATATTGGAGACAAGGGTTACACAAATAATAAAATGCGACCATGAAATGTTCTAGCCTACATAAAAATATGACAACAGAAATGTAATCACTCAATACGTAGGTCTTAATAATGGGTTTTATAGTTAACGTGAGGCTTATATATTGGTATTAACACAAATCTACCTATAATTTAGTCAATTGATGTATGTGGTCATCCTCTTTGAATAAGGAAAATTAAATAGTAGTAGACAATTCCACTTTATAAGCCCCACAAAATAGTTGGTACGATTTAGTGATGAGGCTACAAGTAGTGAGGATTTTGTTATTAGGAATGTATTTAAAGATATATGATAAGGGAATATTTTTCTATGCATTATTGTATTTGGAGCTTTGCTCAATGAAAAATTGGCCTGCCTTAAGAGGCAAGTGAACATTGATTTCATTTTTTACATTATCATAATACAAGGGTATATTTTACATATGTAATGTTATTTTATCTTGTATATCCATGAGCTTAACCTTATTTTTTCTAGATTATTTGGGTATGGGAGGAGGGAACCTCTATAGGAGATGGAGATCGAGCTCTACAATTCCAATAACTTTAGGACACTTTGTACATTCTTGGTTATAGATACTACATGCCCATGAATATTTGGATTATTTTCATACATATTGGTTACATTTATAAAATGTTAGTTGCGCTATATGTGAAGGAAGCACGAGCAACCGATGGTGTATATTCTTGTTTTTCCCACGGGGGCTTCACTAGGGTAGAAATACCATACCATGCACATTTATATTGGGGAATATATATTGAGGAAACAATGACATAATATATTGAGCATATAATAGAGGCGTAAAGGGTTTTTATATGTTGTGTATAAAAAAATGGAGCTCAAACTTAATGAAAAATTATAAAGGGGTATAAAAAACGTTAATGGAAAAATGGATACCTACAATATCTGGTAGGGATTTTTTTAATTGGGAAGGTGTATTGCGTTCATATTGGTAGGGAGTTAAATAAAGTGATTTTTAGAGGTATTTTCCAATATGTAGTCAAATTAAGGGTATTTTTAGTATGTCATGAATGTGTGTGCTATGTCAGAGGTTCATTGAGTGAAGTTCCCATGTTTTATTTTAGGTTGAGTTTGTATTTTTTTAGTCACTTCTCTCTATTTATAGGTGTTAGTATCCATTTCAGAGTTTACGTTGTTGGTGGCTTTCACATGTTGGAATGAGGGTCACTCTAAGGATATGCTGATAGTGTTGGAAACCACCAACATAGAGGGGGTCTCCCCGATATGAGGTCTCAATTGGACCTCATAGTGTTTGGAGTAAGAGCCCCATCCTGATATTAGGCCCGACCACCATTACAAAAGATCTTGGAGGTGCACCTTGACTGCAAAACACAAATAAGATATCATGCACATAACATCGAGGACAACAAGTGTGTAAGCTTTGTTAGACATTGATTACAAAGTGTAAAGGGAATTTCCATGAGAGAGAAATGAAAAGAGGGCATGTAATAGAAAAGTAATAGTAATATCCTAAGAGAGACATGGGAGAGCGATAAAAGAATCGTTACTTAACCTGCAAAATAGTTCACAAGATAACAACGATTGTGGAAACCATAACAACACCCATTCAACAAGATTCATATCTAAGGCTAACGAAATAGTTCATTGTCTTTAGTATGCATAACATAAACATATACCACAAATATTCAAAGTATAAACTTGCAATGTTCATGATACATATGTAAAAGAGTGTTTTCTCTAAGAGAATTTGATGAGGGTACACTATTACAACAATGAAACACTAGCCCCAACAATGGAATGTGAAGCTACCACTTATTTCTCCAAAGAATGGCCTTCTCTCCTATGTGCAACCAGAGAATCCAACGCCAATTCTCCAAAAGTATCCCCCTTTCCTTGAGTTATGAGGCCCTATTTATAAAAAATGAGAGTGGCCCTTAGGCTTCCTCATGACTCTTCACTTTCCTACAATCTATGGACTTCTATATGACTCTTCATATTCCACAAGTGTCTCTTGGACTTCCTTTTACAATTGAAATTCTTATTCTCATAAAAAGAAAAATTACATTCAAGATGGTGGGTATACAAAACAAAATTTCTCATGCAGGAGGAAAAGACAAATTAATAGCTTGAGATTGGAGTTCATTTGTAATGTATAAGTGCCATGATTTTAAATCTTCTACAATGTCTTTGACTCTTGATGGTAGAAATGCATTGTATCACATCCTCACCTCTAATGCATCTGATATTATGAGTCTGGAGTTTGACTTTGTTAGGCCAGGAGGGTAACTCCATGAATTAACTTGTCTATTGCATTACCCAGTTCATGAATATATACATGAGTGGAGAGACCCTTGGGATTCCAATTCCAATGTCTCTTGGTTTTCTCTAATGCATAACTTAAACTATTTACAATATTTACAATAATCACAATCCTTTCAGATTAGGTGTTAACATTCCCCCTTTAATCTGAAGGGATGTTGGTGAGTCCAAGCATAATTTTGAATGTTTCAAACTTTTCCCTTCCAAACGCTTTAGTGAAGATGTCTGGAATCTGCTCATTTGTGGAAAAATGTTGTAAGTGGATTGTCTTGGCTGCAACATGATTTTGAATCAGATGTTATTTTGTATTTATGTGCTTGGTTCAATCATGGAACTTTGGGTTCTTGGCCAACTTTATTGCAAAAGTGTTATCAATCAAAAGAGGGGTTGAATGCAATTATTTCTCCTGCAAATGCTCTAGAATTTTCCTGAGCTACAAAATTTCCATTGTTGCTTCAGTTGTTGCCACTTTTTCCTCAGTTGTGGAATCTACTGGAATTAATTTTTTGTGTGACCTCCAGAAGAAAATTCTTGATACAAGACTCATAACATAACCTGAAGTAGATACCCCAATTTATTTATCTCCATCGAAATATGAATCAAAGTATCTAATCAAGTTGAAGTCACCCACCTGTGTATACTTGAGCCCAAAGTCTTGAATTCCCTTCAAGTACTTTAGAACTGTTTTTGTAGTAGACCAATGACCCTCAAAAGGCTTTTGCATAAACCTAGAGAGGATTCTAACAACAAATGAAATATCTGGTCTGGTAGTAGTCAAGTAGTTGAGACTTCCTATGAGTCCTCTATACTTTGTTGCATCCTCAATTTTTTTCCTCGGTTATTTCTTTATGGATGTAATGTTGTTCTCATTGTTCCCTGACATTAGAATATCATCTACATACACCACTAGATATACAACTATTTTTCCAACTTTCTTGACAAACAAAGTTACATCATCAGGATCATAATGTTTGAAATTGGGTTTCAGAAGATGCTTAATTAACTTCTCGTACCAGGCTCACGATGCTTTCTTAAGTCCATACAAGGATTTTACAAGCTTGCATACCTTGTTTTCCTTACCGTTCACAACAAGTCCTTATGGTTAGTACATTAAAACATTCTCTTTCAAAACTCCATTCAAGAAAGCAATGTTTACATCCATCTGATGGACTTTCTAGCCATTTTGAGTTGCCAAGGCAAAGAGTGTTCGAATGTTATCCCATTTTTCCGTGGGTGAAAAGGCCTCCTCATAATCGACCCCTTCCTTCTATGTAAAATTGTTTGTCACAAGGCTGGCTTTGTGCTTGTCAGGTGAGCCATCTGCTTTATACTTTTTCTTGAAGACCCACTTGCAGCCTATTGGTTTCGTTCGCAATGGAGGATCAACAAGCTTCCAGGTGGCATTCTTTATCAAAGCATCATATTCTTTTTGCATCTCTTCTTTCCATTCATCATGAGAAGCGACTTCTTTTAAGGAATTTGGTTCAAAATATGTAGAAAAATTCAGTTCACAATCATAAGAAACATCCACATAAATAGGTGAATCAGGATTGTCTACATCACCTCCATTTTTTCTGGTTGAGATTCCTGTTCCTGTATTTCCAACCTCCAGGAAAAACACTCTGTCTTTTTCAACCATTTTGGAGGACCTTTCTTAGATGCCCCAGCCTACTCAGTTGACTGAGATGGGATTGTATCAAGATTTATTCTCCCAATTTTGTCAATCACATCACTCAAAGTGTCATCAGTGGCTAGAGCTTCATGTGAGGGAGAGAGTGCTTCAGAAGAAGATTCCACATATTGATCTAGTATAGGAATCCCCCTTTTAAGATGTGGAATCTCATTATCAAACCCTTGAAAATACTTTGCATGTCTGAATCTATCTAAGTGATCAAGCTACAACTCAACAACATTGTTAGTCTTGGAAGATTCAAGAAAGATCACATCTGTAGACATTATAAGCTTCGTATTTACTTCATCATAGAGACTATATTATTTGGAGGTATTTGAGTACTCCAAGAAGATACATTTACGACTCCTTGTATTGAGTTTGTTTCTCTATTCCTTAAGTATCAAGTCATAGCAGGTGGAACCAAAAACCCTGAGATGCCTCACCGAAGGAATGTGGCCATACCACATTTCATAGGCAGTCTTGTTTTTATAGCATTAGATGGACACCTATTATTTATATACACAACACATAGAAATGCATCATCCCAAAACATCAGTTTAACAGTCTTGAAAAACATCATGGAACATACCATATTCAAGCTTGTCTTGTTCTTTTTTTTAGCTACTCCGTTTTGTTGGGGATTATAAGGCACGGTTGTTTGATGTTTGATCCCATGTTGGCGAAGATAGTTTTCAAATTCATTTGATGTATATTATTTTCCATTATTAGTACAAAGAGATCCAATATGAGATTGTGCGTCATTTTCAATCCATGCATGAAAGTTCTTGAATGTTTCAAAAGATTCATATTTGTTCTTCAATAAATAAACCCAACACATTCTGGTGTAGTCATCAATAAAATGTCATCATATATTTATTACCATTTGCAAAAGGAACAAACATTGGGCCACATAAATCAAAATGAATGAGTTCAAGTTTTATATGTGCTCTGGAATGAGAATCATGAAAACATTGTTTGTTGTGCTTTCTTAAGATACAAGCATCACATTGCTTAAGTTTCCTAGGAATTGTAGGCAAACCAATAACGCCATTTTTCTTCAACAAACGAAGGTTGTCATAGTTCAAGTGTCCAAATCTAGCATGCCATAAAATATTTGATGGAAATTTACCTTCATCATAATGAGAATTGTATGAAAATTTTGTGCACGAGCAGGGGTTCCTTGCAACTTCAAAAGTCTTTCTTCTTCTATCCCAGTCATGACAAGTGAGTAATATTATGCTTTTATGACCTCAAAATTGGCATCAAATATGTGAATGGAGTGTCCTTGCTAGAGGATGTGGACCAAAGACAACAAGTTTCTCCTCAACTCCGGGAGGTATAGAACATAATGTAGAAGAAAGTATGGAAGACGAGGAAGTTTGAGCCTGAAGGTGCCAAGCCCTAATGGCTTGAGTTTTGAATTTTCTGCAAAGCATATTGCTCTGTCAACATTATCAGTGAATTATTCAAAGAAATCTCTCCTGAAATTCATGTGGCAAGTTTCTCCTGAATCAATCAACCAAGCATCTTTCCATGAAGCACCGTAAGCATTGAATAAGTCTTCAATTACTCCAATGTTGTAATGTGCCACAACATAATGAGTAGAATCAGGTGATTTTCTTTTCCCTTTGTCAGTTTTTTTACCTTTTCCTTCATTTCTTTCCTGCTTAATTCTATCCCAAGGCAGCTTACATGTGGAAGCATCATGTCCATCTCTATTGCATCATATGCAATGAAGATCAAACCTTTCTCCTTGGAAATGTTTGCCCCCCCTGCCTCTAAAATTCTTCCTTCCTCTTCCTCTAGAAGAATATTGTGCATGATTCTTCTCTTTTTGTGCAAGGAACACACCTTCTTCAGTAGACATGGGAGTTGTTCTTCCCAAAATCATTCTCTCTCATTCTCAAGGGGGTCAAAGGTAATCTCCTTAAGATTTCCACTTGCTTGTAATGACTCAAGATAATGTGAATAGGTGGGATATAGTGCCTTGACATAAGCTATGAGAGGGATATCTATTTAAACACCAGTGCATTTTATGTCATGCATAATGGATATTACTTCTGATGCTAAGGAAATAGGGCCATCATTTTTCAATTGAAGATTTAACAAATTAATCATAGATTAAACAAATTCAAGTTCAGAGTGTGAGTTATACAATTCCTTCAACTTATTGAAGGCTTCAAAGGCATTTGAAAATAAGAAATATCATGTCTCACCTCTTGATTTATGGGCATTGCAATCAAGGCATAGGCCTTGCTATTCTTGTTTTCCCAAATGGAAAGGTCCTTGTCTGAAGTGGGCTTTTCTAGTGCATTATCTCTTTCTCCTTCACAAATTCCTTTCCAAAACTCCTTAAAAACTAAGTTTTGATTTCTTTTCTTGGACCACTCATGGCAGTTATGTTTACCAGTGAGAACTATTCCCATAATAGAAAATAAGGAATGCATTATGTACCCAAAAAAAACTTCACCTCACAAGTAAAAAGAATATGGTCTAACTCTTACTACAGCTCACATCACATAATTTTAATCCATTTCATTTGAACCATACTTCATAATATATACATACCAACATATGCACTTCATAATATATTCTTACATATGCACTTCATAAGAGGTGTGCTTAGTCAATTCAATGTTCTTAAATTGCTTACATAAATTATCGACCAGAGTTTGTAAACTTGTGAAGTGAAAGTGCACTATATATGGTAGAAGCCTTTTGAGTTTATTAAGAGAATGATCGTGTTTGTCTTAATGATTTTTTTTTTTTATTCCTGTGTTCCTAATGAAAATTAAAGATTTACAATTAAATTCCTACAATCAACTTTTAAGGAAGAAAAAGGAAAGTAATAATAGCTATCATGATCCTTTTTAACTGACTATTGTTATTTTCAAAAGAGTTACTATGCAAGGTGATGAAAACATTAATACCTAAAATACTTATGTTCTAGAAAAACAATTATTTATACCCTACAAAGAATCACTTCTATTCAATAATAAAATTTATAAAGCAATATATGTTAAGATCTACAGACTGCAATTAACAATCTTACTTGAAATAATAAAAACAAAAGAAGAAAGAATGTGATCTAAACAAACATATTTTCTTATGGAAAGTAGAGGATTATGTACATAGTCCTATTTTAGAAAGTATACAAATGATTTGAAATCGACAAACAACAAATGAAAGACTGTAAACAAGTAACTACAAAGAAATTGAAACTACGGTAATGCAATTATGGAAATAACAAAGACAAAATGAATTGCACCGAATAATAAAAGAATGAACCTCGACTGTCTACAGGGGCCCTCCACAAAACAACAGGTTTTACGATTTTAATTCAACAACTAACTGTGCATGATATTGATGAGAATGCTTCTTCAATTAAAAAGGAACATAGTTATGAAACTTCAAACTGTCAATTAAATATTACATATATGTCTATGTGCTACTTTCTATTTACAGAGTAATATATATAGCATTTGTTCTCAACAGATTGAGACTTTCATGCCTTCAAAAATTAAAACAATCCTAATCTAAATGTTAATCTTATAACGAAGAATTGAATGTTTCTCAGCAATTTGTTATTTGGAAAGAAAATCAGAGAGTCATGATTTATTTGAACTTTCGCTACTTCACATGTTGGCCTACTTCTTTGACTGTGCCACTCGATGATTTCCTTGATGATTTGGCTCGAGCGAATAGAAGGAGATCCACAAGGAGATCAATCCCCATCTTCCCATGTGCTTCTTTGCTTCGCTGGCATACTAGAATCCAGAAAACCATGGAGATAGCTGCAGAATCATGAAACAAATATATAATCGTGTTAATTTCATAGCTATTACTATCTTTAATCTTAATAATAAGGCACATTAATAAATATGAAAAATAATACATTTGAGTACCTTACCATGTCAAAATCTATAGTTTTACTATTTATTTGAGTTGATAGCAATGATGAAAAGAGAGAAGATGGATGGAAATGGTGTCAAAAACAAAATAGTCATAAGACTCTACATTCCCCCATGCTGAAGTCTTTGCATGTCCTCATGCAAAACAAAAAATTGATGTCTCCTATTTAATTACTGCATTTCTTTTGAAACCTCTGCAAGTACATCCAACTTCATTTTTTTCCTTTCTTTCCACCCACTGCCATTCTTGGCTTTTTCACAAGAATCTTGTACTTCAAGTTTATGACTTGCCTTTGCAGAGCTCTATTTTTCTCCTTCAAATTCTTGTTTTTCTTATACCACAGACTTAGGTGTAAAAGGATATTGTCACTCTTAGTCATTTGGATTTCACTTTGTTTCTTTAGGGTTTGATTCTCCTTTTGAATGTACCAGTTTAGTGTCTCCAACTCAAAAAATTCTCGTTTTAAAACATTTATTACTGGAGTTTCTTATGGTTTACTAAACTAGACTTCTTCTTGATTTGAAGCTGATGTTTTTTCCACATCTCTTTTCTCCAGAGACTCAATATAATCATAAATATCCTGCTGTACAGGATCAATTTCAGGTGTTCTTTGGCCTAGACTCTGAGGAGATGTGATAAAAGTTGGTGGAGAAACCCTTGAATCTTCCTCTACTTCTAAGTCAATATTCTCCATACTTTTTGAAGGTCGTTCTTTTGTTGCTGGATTGAGTCTGGTACAGGAGGCATTTGAATTTTTTCTTTCTTTCTTTCAATATTAGGCTTCTTTGTTTTGGGTTTGCTCTCTGTCTTTTGGTTGGATGTCTTTCTTCTAACATCTTTCTTATTCATATTCTTTAAACTTCTACAAGAGGAATGTCATCCTCCGACTACTCCTATGACTATTGTTGTCCTTGTTCTACTGGTCCTTCATTTTTCTTTTTCTCCCTTTCTTAGCCTTACTGCTGCTTGGTTGTTCTTGGTTATATTCCTTAAAATGGTTCCTCACTAAAAATCTTTCCCAATTATCACCCATATTTTTAAGATGAAATTCAACAAGGATTTTAATAAGACCATGGTGATACATGGTGTTGTCTATAAACTAAATTTTCCTTTTGACATTCCCTGACATATTTCTTAGACTATTAAGTAAGAAATATGGAAGGTTTATTTCATTCTCCTCAATAAAATTCATCAGCAGTCGGATGTGATAGAAAAACATGCATCCAAACCTCCCTTCGCAAGTAACAAAATTTTGAATTATCAGAAGTAAATTTCTCCACTTACTTTTCAATGATGTGCTCGAAATGCCCTTCTTGAAAATGGTGGTGTCCATGCTAGGGCTCTTTAGAAAAACCTTCTAGTCTTCTCTCTCAATACCTCTATTTTTAAACCATTTTTCTCCAATTTGAGGCCATCCAGTAGCTTCGGAAACAACGGATTCTGTCACTGTAAATTTTATGTCCCTTATCTCGACTCTCACCCCATCAAAGGCTCTGGCGAAGGAGTTTGTTACTTCTTTGTGGAAACCGTCAAATTTCTCCACAAATTTTAGCCACTGCACTTTCTGCAACAATTCCCTTGTCTATGGATATCCTTCTAAAAAATTTGTTCCTGCTGGTTCTGTTCTGACTATAACTCTCGTGGCTTACAAGCTTTGTCTCAAGATTGTTGTTTGACAAGGTATGAGGGTTTTAGAGGGTTTCGGAGTAATGAGGACGAGAGTGTGAATGATGGGAGTGTAAGTGGTAAGGGTATGAAGAAGTGTGATATAATCTAACCATTGAGAGCATTAATGATCATGATTTGGGCGATCAAATCAATAAAATCAGGATGTGGGTTGGAGCGCAGGTATAATGATGAGGAGTGAATGGCGGATTAGATCTAATCTGACACGATACTATCAACTCTTCGTAATGATGATTTTGAATTTGGTAGTAAGATGTCTATATAATTCACACAATTAATGTTTTTGATCGCTATTTTCAAATTAAAGAATTGCATACCTCTGAATTATTGTTTTATAACCTTTGGTTGATGTCCTTTGTATTGTCTTCAAGTACCTTGCAGTGAAGGGAGAAAATCACTCTTTCAATTATTCCATCAGAAATCTTTGTCAAATTAGCTGCAGAAATCTGTTAGAGCTGCAAAAACTCAATAATTTTGTAGCTATTTTATTTTGAAAAAGAAAAGAGTGGGACATAAAGAAAATGGGTTTAGAACATATGTGAAGAAAATTTAATATGTCAAAAATTGATTTTCACCTTAGATTTTCTACATAAATATGACAATCACTCTTCTTTTCTTTCTTCCAGAAAGAAAAATATTTTTGGAGATTAAGTTGGAGAAGAAGGAAAATCCTTCTTCACCAACTTTAAATTAGTATTATCTTGCAAATATTTGATAAATTCTTCATTGTTCAATGATTTATGATATATTCTCAGTCGATGACCATTCAAAAGAAAAGTGATCCTTTCTTCATCAATAGTTCTAATCCTGGCTGCACCATTGTCAAAGATTGTTTCAATCTCATAAGGCCCAAGCCAATGAGTTTGAAATTTCCCTTGGAAATCTTTAAACTTTGAATCAAACAGTAATGCCCAATCTCTTAGTTGGAATGTTCTCTCTTTGATATATTTTCCATGCCATCTAGATCTCTGTTGTTCAACTAGATTGGTTCTTTGGATTGCATCTTGTCTTATCTCATCAAGTTCATTTAGTTGCTCCATTCTTTGTTTTTGTGCTTCTGAAAGATCAAGACCCGGTTGATTGTTGTCTTGAAAGTTTTAACTTGAAACTCAATAGGAAACAAGAATTGTTTTCCATAGACAAGATCATAAGGAGTATGTCCTGTAGTGTTTCTCCATATGGTACGGTATGCCCATAAATCTTCTGGAAGCTTTTCTACCCAATCTCTTCTATGTAAATGCATAGTTTTGGTGAGAATTATTTCAATGGCTTTATTGGTGGATTTCACTTGTCCATTTGCTTGAGGATGATATGGAGTAGACTTTTGATGTTTGGTTTTGTATTCCTCTATTATGTTTTGCAACAACTTGGATGTAAATTGAGTACCTTGATCTGTTACAATTTCTCTGGGAACACCAAAATGAGTAAAGATATCCTCAAAAAGAAATGAAACTACAACATTTTCAGTAGCAGAAAGAAGTGCTTTAGCTTCTACCCATTTTGTAACATAATCAATGCAAACAAGAATGTACCTTTTTTGTTTTGAAGGTGGATTGATTGGACCAACAAAATCCAGAGCCATTTTTCAAAAGGCTCAATAAGTACATGAGGTTGTAGAGGCATCTCGTCAGAAGGAACAAGATTCCACATCTTTTGAGAACCATCACATCTCTTAACATACTCTTTGGCATCCTTAAAAAGGGAAGGCCAATAGTATCCTAAGAGAAGGACTTTGTAAGAGGTTCTTTTGTCAATGAAGTGTCCTCCACATGGCTCATCATGATAAGCTTTCAATATCTCTGGTACTTCATCTTCTCTTACATACCTTCGGATGATCAGACTTGGACCTGTTTTATACAATTCTTCATTTATCCATGAATAAGATGCACTAATTTGAATTACCTTCCTTTTTTCTTGAGGAGACAAGTATGATGGTAATTTTCCTGTAGCCAAATAGTTAGCAATATCTGCAAACCATGGAGCTTTAGTAGATACTCCAAAAATATATTCATCGGGAAAATTATCTTCTATAGGCATGTCATTGCTATCATTTTGAATCCTTGATAAAAAGTCAACAACTGTGTTTTGTTTTCCAGTTTGATCCAAAATAGTAATCTTAAACTCTTGTAGCAACAATAACCATCTAGTGATTCTGCCATTAGTGATTGATTTATTCATTGAGTATCTAATTGTCGAATGATCGGTATGTACAAAAGTTTCATATCCAGTAATATAATGTATGAATTTATTGATGGCATGAACAAAAACTAAAAACTCCTTTTCTGTGACAGTATAATTTAACTCTGCAGGAGTCAAATTTTTACTGGTGTAATAAATGGCATATGGAGTTAAGTATTTTTTTTCCTAGTACAACTCCTAAAGTTGTATCTGAAGCATTAGTCTAAATATGAAAAGGTAATTTCCAATTTGGTCCTCTAATAATGGGTGCTTTAGAGATTTTCTCTTTTAATGACTCAAAGGCCTTTTGGCAATCAGAATTCTAGTTGAATTCACAGTCTTTTGTAAGGTAGCTTGAAAAGTGGAGATGCAATTTTTGTAAATTTTTCTATAAATCTTCTATAATAACCAGTGAATCCAAGAAAACTTCTAACATCTCGTTGAGAGATTGGAATTGATAATTTGGAAATAAATTCTACTTTAGATGTGTCCACTCTAATTCCATTTCTTGAAATATGGTGTCTTAGAATAATTCTCTCAGTAAACATCATAAAAAAAATTTCATGGCTTAATGAGAGATTTGCTTCTTTACATCTGATGAGAAATTTTTTCCAAAATTTTAAGAGCTTCTTCAAAAGAATTTCCATAAACTATAAAATCATCCATATATACTTCCACACAATCATGAATTAGATCAGAAAAAATGCCTAATACTACTTTGTGGAATGTTGCAGGAGCATTACATAATCCAAAGGGAAGTACTCGGTAAGCATAAGTTCCCCATGGGCAGGTAAAGGTGGTTTTATCTTGGTCTTATAGGGCTACTTGATTTGGTTATACCTAGTAAAGCCATCTAAAAATGAAAAATATGTATTTCTTGCCAATGTATCTAAAACTTGATCTATGAAAGGAAGTGGAAAGTGATATTTTAAAGTAGTTTTATTCAATTCCCTATAGTCAATACACACTCTACATTTCCCATTCTTTTTAGGAACAATTGCTAAGGGTGAAATGTTGATTTGAGGTAGCATCAAATGTGCTCTAGCCATGAAAATTGGTGGATAGGCTAAATCGCATGAGATCTCCAAGACCCAGAAATGGTTTGGGCAGATTCTAACCAGTTTAGGAGATATTAAAATAATTAATATTTTTAATGGAGTTCCTAAGTCTAAACTTTGGAAAAATAAAATATTAATGGGTATTAATATAAAACTGGGTTAGAAGGTTCCAAAATTCATGGATCAAGCCAAATCTAATCTTAGTTATTGATTAGAGATTTAATTTCAACCGTTGAAGGACCAATAGGAAAAGTATAAGAGGAGGCTTGAGGGTCAGTTGGAAGATACACTAGAGTGACCAGTCATTCGATTAATTAGAGTAGGGTTTACTAAGTAAAGTCGAATTAGTGATCAGCAGTGAGGGGCAGTGAGTACGGGACAGAGAGGTAGAGATAGTGCTGAGAGACTAGCGTAGAGGCAGATGTAGAAGCCAGAGCAAGCCACGCAAAGCCCAACAAGGATAGCGCAGAGGCCAGAGGGCCTACGTCATCCATGCAGAGGGTAGTACGAGTGATGCAGAGGGTCCTAGAGGTTGCACAGTGCCTCAAAGGGCTGACATGGAGGGTTTTAAGGTTGACACCGAGGCCAGGAGGGATTACACAGTGCTTCAATGTTGTTGGAGAGGGTTTCGTGGGGCAGGTTTTCTGAATACTTGCTTCTGAATAGAGAGGTATTACTACAAGTTGTTTTTCTCTGTCGGGTGACCCAGTTTGGCACCCAGTTGTACTCAAGGATATACTACATAATAATAAACCCTCAGAATTTCTACATTGATTTTACCTCATTGGGTTTTTCCAGGGACGAGTTGTCCAAAATAACAGTGTCACTTGTGTGTTTGTTTTCTTTCAGTTGTTGATCTATAGATGGTTGGACAATATTGTGTTTATTTTGTTATTTATATGTTTTAAATAACTTGTTAGTAATTAACAAGTAGAAGAAATAAACTAGAATAGTATAGATTAAATTTCTAAAGGATAGACTTAGAAATTTCAACATGAAACCCACTCACTATCTGATATAGGGTAGATAAAATTGACATTCAACTGTTTTTGTAGCTCTTCCTTAATAGTTTCCCTTAAATTTGGATTCATTATTCTTTGAGGTTGTCGAACTCATTTGGCATTTTCTTCAATGTAGATATGGTGTTTACAAGTATTAGGATCAATTACTTTCATGTCAGTGTATTCCCATGCATAAGCAGATGAATGTTCTTGTAACATCTTAATTAATTCTTCCTTTTGAAATTATTCCAAATTATTGTTGATATTCAAAGTTTTTCTTGAAAATATTTCAATTGTAGAATTGCCAAATTTTTCCATAGAGTGCAAGGATAGTTGACGAGATGATAAATATTCAATATTGCATTGCTTTTGAAAACTTTGACTAGATTCACAATATGACGAAGATTCATTATTTTCCATTAAATTTAAAAATTGATCTTCTTCATCTAATTGTGAAGTAGCAATTTAAGATTGGTCTTATATTGAAGTCATAATCTATCCATTCTTCATTTTCAACCTCTACTGTTGTTTTTGTTGGTGGGTACAGTGTGAATTTCTTTGTTGTACTCCCATAAAAAATGAACATATCACCAGATCTACAACTTATGAAAACATCAGCTCTAGCTAGCCATGGTCTTCCTAGAGTCAATAGATGTCCTCCTAAGTTATTATTGGGTGTTAAAATCATAAAATCAACAAGGTATTCCCAATAATCTAAGGATACCTATATATCTTCTAATAAACCATCAAGTTTGATTACAGATCTATCTGCCAATTGTAATAGTGTAGGTGTATACTAAAGATTAGAAAGTTTTAATTGATTCATAGTTTGTTTAATCATGATATTTATGGCTGCTCCTAGAGCAATCAATGTATTTGGGATCATAATGGGACTTCCTAGATGAATATATTTTTGAATTTTTGTTTTACCCATCATGATCTCTGCAATTTGTCCAACAAGCTGGATTCTTTTGATTTCTTTTCTCTTTCTTCCAGGTATTTCTATGCTCAAGTCCCTAATTGTTTTTGCGAAAATTGGTATTTCTCTGATGGCTTGAAGCAAAGGAATTTTTATGCAAACATTCTTCAATTCATCTAACATGTCGTAATTAGGCAATAAAATTTGTTTCTCTACCGCTTCATCAATTTTTAAGCTTTCAGGGAAAGGTGGTTTTGAAACAAATATTGAAGGTTGTTGCATAATAGGAGTTGAGTTATTTGAATGTGTTGGAGTAACTTGTTTTTGAGTTTCTTTTGTTATTATTAAGAGACTTTTCTTCTTCAGGGATATTTTCTTTCTCACTTTCTTGAATACCAACTTAGGGGGACTTATTTTCTAATATTCTACCAGATCTAAGTTGCACATTATTTAGATCTAGTGGAGTTATCATGTAAGTTTGAAAAAAAAATTCTTCCATATTGTAAACAGGCTGTGAATTTTTATTATTATTTGGATTTAGAAGTGGTTGGGCAGGCCATTGATTTGGTCTTTGAGGAAATGGTAATGAAAGTTGTGGACTCAAATTGTGAGGTTGAGTTTGTTGAACAGGATGAGGATAATATTGTGGAGGAAAAGTAGGAAATGATTGTGGAATTTGAGGATATTGAGCATATTGAGGGAATTTTCCATAAGGATTTTTCCATTCTTGTGACCAAGGTTGTGGCCAAGATTTCCAAGCCACTGGCGCAGTCCAATTACTTTGCGAAGTTTGTGCAAATGGTTGAGGATTAAACCTTGATTTGTATTTGGCATTGGATTTTGCCAAGGTCTTTTAGCAATAAAACAGAGAGGGTCTACCTGATTTGATACTCCTTCTTCTTGATAAACAACTTTAAGACCTAGTATTGAGGGACGTTCTTTTGTATCATGATTTTCTGCAAAAATAACACAAGTTTCTATATTTTTTAAATCAAGAGGACATTCTCTCAAGGCATGTTTCTTTCTGCATTCAGGACAAAAAATGGACAATGCAACATTTTCAACTTTTTGCATATTTTGTATTTTAAGGGTGTCAATTTGTCACTAAGACTCCCTAAAATATTTGTTTTAAAGTTATCAAGCAAATTTCCTAATTCTTCTCTACTTATTGTCCCAACTGCATATTTATTAATCCTTGATAGAAGAGGATCTCTTGGATTTTTCCCAGTTCTTGCTTTTCCTCTTGAAATGTGTATGCACAATTCACAAATTTCTCCTAGTGATAACTGAGAAATGTATCCCTTACCCATTAGATTGATAAGATCAATCCACTCATCTCTAAGTGATTTTAATAAGAGATATTTCAAATTTTCCTCATCTAGATTATTCATTTTTGCCCTTTTTACATTGTAAGTAAATCTTTCAACGAAATCTTCAAGATTTTCATCTTATTTTTGTGTCATTTTAAATACTTCATCTTTAATGTTATATGGCATACAGTAATCCTTATATTTCTCTAAGAATGAAGTTTTCATTTGTTCCCTTTTTCTTATGGAGTTTATTCCTAAACCCATTAATGTTGCATCTTCAAGGGTTGCAGGGAATAATTTCAACTTTTGAGCATCATGTAGATTATCATATGATCTACACAAGACTTCAAATACAAAGAGAAATGTTTCAGGATCTTCACTCCTTAATCCATGAAAGTTTGGAAGGATAGAGGGTGAGATATTTTTCATTTCTATAGTTGTATCCTCATCAAGGATTGGAAATCCAAAAGGTTCTAGATTTATATTCTCTCCTCTTCCTCTTCCTCCATCTCTTCCACCTCCTCTTCCTTGTCTTCCACCTCCTCTTCCTCCTCCAATTCTAGGTTGTTCACCATTCAAATTATGTACCTCTCCTTCCTCTTCTCCAACCATTGTAGATTCTTTAGAGCTAATATAAGGCTCTGATTCAGGTTCTAAGATTGGGTTTTCAATCTCCCCTAGTTGCTCTGGTTCTTCTATCAATGGTTTGAAGTAGGTTTCTTCTTTCTCTTCTTTAGTAGGAACTCCCAATTCTTGAGCTAGAAGTTTTTCTCCAGTTGAAGATAGGAAAATTATTCCTGTTGTTGGGGATATCAGATCTTCTTCAATTATGGCTTTTGTTGATGACGTTGGCGAATATATAGGTTGGATTTCAGATCTTAATACCTCGGGAAGTCTATGTTTGCTTGCTATGGATGGAAATCGATTTTTTTTGGGTGGTGTGGCACTACGAGATCGTGGTGGAGTAAGTGATGTTGTTGGAATTAAGATATTTCCTCTACCTACAAATCTACCCCTAGAGTCTCTTTCCCTATGCATATCATTTTTTTTTTAAAGAAATCAAGACTTCTATTTACACTTCCCCGGCAATGATGCCAAAAATTTTAGTCAATTCAATGTCCTTAAATTTCTTACATAAATTATCGACCGGAGTTTGTAAACTTGTGAAGTGAAAGTGCACTATATATGCTAGAAACCTTTTGAGTTTATTAAGATGATGATCATGTTTTTTTAAGGAATTTTTTATTATTGCTATGTTCCTAATGAAAACTGAAGATTTACAATTAAATGCCTACAATCAACTTTCAAGAAAAAAAAAAGGAAAGTAATAATAGCTATCATGATCCTATTTAACTAACTATTGTTATTTTCAAAAGAGTTACTATGCAAGGTGATAAAAACAGAACTACCTAAACTACTTACGTTCTAGAAAGACAATTATTTCTACTCTATAAAGAATCACTTCTATTCAAGAATAAAATTTATAAAGCAATATATGTTAAGATCTATGCACTGCAATTAACAATCATACTTGAAATAATAAAAACAAAGGAAGAACCCCCGATCGGGGTGGACGAGGTGGCGATGTGTGGAAATATAATGAAGGTAGGAAGGTGGCAATGCAGGTCACCATGCAACATTATAATCACACAGGACGTTGGGATGGCCTGCAGGCTAGGCAGAATCCCGAGGAGTAGAGGCGATAGAGAAGTGGAGGAAGAAGGAGGCAAGAATGGTGGCGAACGGATGATGGGACGTTGGGTAGGTGGCAGAAGATTAATAAGGATAGGAGAACGCAGACCTAAAGGTTGCATGCGGCAAAGGAAGGAGACGAAGGGAGGGCGAGGCTGGCTGACATTCTCTGCAACTCGGCATAGAAAGGGGTATGAATTTGTAAAACTATCCATTGCTTTATTTGCTATCGCCAGTAATATTAAGGAAAAGGGAATAGGTTTAATCATTGCAAAAGCTCGACGGAAGGAAAGGGACCAAAAATTCATCCATTTTAATACTAGTCAAAAGACAGTGGGTGGGAGAATGACAAAGGCTGGGGTCGAATCTAGCAAGGAAGGGAGCCGGACAGGTCAGGATAAGAGCATGCAAGGTTCTTGGTTAGATACCGATCAAGGGCAGTCGGAGACAGAAAAGTAGATGGTTTGGGAGGAAGAGAAGACCCCCAAGCAGACTTACCAATTCCAATCCAGGAAAGGAGGGGCGCAAAAGGTTAAAATTACGGAAAAAGAGCAGCAAGGGGAGGGAACGAATCTGGAAAAGGAAGCTAAGGTGCCTGGAGGTGAGGAATTTATAGGGAACGCATCCTTCGATGTCGGGCAGGGAAGTTAGGTAGCTGCCAGGAACAAACCGGCTTGCCCAGGTCGTGGAAGAGGGCATAGGGGTAGAGGAAGAGGTCGACAATCCGGGAGACAGGAATTCAGACCCCCATCTCCAATTTGTCAGAGACGAGGACGGAAAACCATGAGGAATATGGCGCAAGAGGCAGAAAAATCTTATAACGAAGGAACTAATGCTGATATCTGCAGGCTAATTCAAAAACTAGAAGCAAACGCAATGCAGGAAGACTCGGAACTAGAGATGGAAGACTGGGGTAATCTGATCCCTGATCCGGGTAATACCAGGGGTCGTATTTCCTTATACAAATAGGCTTTACATGTATATTGGGTGTTGAAGCGATTACTGGCAAAGGCAATGGAGCAGGTAGCAGTGGAAATGGCAGAGATGGCTCAAGGCATTCCCAATTTAAGGAGAGAAATGAAGAATCTCCAAATTACTTTGCTCATGCAGGACATCAAGTTGGAGGAGATTCAACAACAACTGAAGAAGCTAGTTCCAGTGACAAAAGACGAAGACACTCCACTAAAATCATGGTAGATTAATCCTTCTAGTTGTTCTAATGGTTTTCCTTGTTAGTTCTCTGAGAACAAGCTCCCATTTTTTCTGTTTATAGTCTCTAATGTTAATAGGAAATCAGATTAGTAATTTTGGCAGTAATGTTTATTTGGCATGGATAAGCAGACTTATTCTTTTTTGCTACTGGTTGGCTTATAAAGACTTAAGGTGGCCAACAGACCCGGTTTCCCTTCGGAGCGGGTTGAGGACACCAAATGTTTGTACTTATTTCAACCTAGTTAAATAGAAAAACAAAGGTCCTACTCTAGCTTACAAAAAAAAAAAAAAACAAAAAACAAAGTAAGAAAGAATGTGATCTAAACAAACATATTTTCTTATGAAAAGAAGAGGATTATGTACATAGTCCTATTTTAGAAAGCATACAACTGATTCAAAATCGATAGAAAACAATGAAAGACTGTAAACAAGTAACTACAAAGAAATTGAAACTACGATAATGCGATTATGGAAATAACAAAAACGAAATGAAATGAAATGAATAAAATAATAATGAACCTCGATTTTCTGCAGGGGCCCTCCACAAAATAACAAGTTTTATGATTTTAATTCAACATCTAACTACACATGAAATTGATGAGAATGCTTCCTCAATTAGAATGGAACAGAGATATGAAACTTCAAACTATCAATTAAAGATTACATATATGTCTGCGTGCTGCTTTCTATTTACAGAGTTTTATATATAGCATTCGTGCTCAACAAATTGAGGCGTTCATGCCTTAGAAACTTAAAACTATCCTAAACTAAATGCTAATATTATAATGAATAATTTAACATTTCTCGACAATTTTCTATTTGGAAAGCAAATCTGAGAGTCGTGATTTATTTGAACTTTCATTGCTTTGTTTATCCACATGTTGACATGCTTCTTTGACTGCGCCACTAGGCAATTTCCTTGATGATTTGGCTCAAGGAAATAGGAGGAGATCCATGAGGAGATTAGTCCCCATATGCCCATGTGCTTCTTTGCTTAGCTTGCATACTAGAATCCGAAAAACCATGGAGATAACTGTGGGATCATGAAACAACTGTAGAATCGTGTTAATTTCGTAGCTATTACAATCTTTAATCTTAATAATAAGGCACATTAATAAATATGAAAAATAATACATCTGAGTACCTTACCATGTCAAAATCTATAGTTTTACTGTTTATTTGAGTTTATAGCAATGATGGAAAGAGGAAAAATGGATGGAAATGGTGTAAAAAACAAAACAGTCATAAGACTCTACAAGGTGAATTCAATGTGCCACTTTAACATATAAATTATGGTATTAAAAAACAACTCCAAATATGGTCTTCAAGAATAAGTCCACCCCAATGCTCGATCCTCCAAATAAATTAACAGAGGTGTACTTTGCATTCAAACTGTTAAAAAAACTTCAACATATTCAATGGAACAATATGAAAATGACTAATGCAATTTCATATAATTTATGGTCTTCACCACTCTTTACATACCAGAATTGAATTATATAAGGAGATCAACACACTTCCAAAAAACACTCAACACATTCATCATACATGGCCACCAAAAACTTTCATTTCATTGTGCATATATCAACCTTAACAAATGAATTAACGTAGAGCTTACAAAACACATAGCATTTTCAACCATTGGACTTCAACGCACCAGTCAATGTAGGTTCTTCATAAATGATTTAACGCAGGTATTTGAGCTGTTACATACCTATTTGAATGAGTTGTACCAATGTTAAAGAAACAACGACCCATTCCATTGAAATGCACATCAACGTTCAATGAAACACAACACGAGGAGTCATGCTTTTCAAAAAGGAACCAACACATAGTCAGTCTTACACATATACTATTCAAACTCTCGGACGACCATCACACCATCTCCAACCTGTTCAACACAATTTCAATCACAAAATGAATAGGAAAATTCTCCCTTCATTGGTTCAAAAGGATCGATGTGAAGGGACAAAGAGCAGAGCAATAAAGAATAATGTAGAAAATGACAGGAGTTACATAATAGAAGGCTAATTTGGGACCTATGCTCTGATACCATGTCAGGCTAGGAGGGTAACTCCACAAATTAACTTGTCTGTTGTGTTAGTCAATTCATGAATATATAAATGGGTAGAGAGACTCTTGGGATTCCAATTCCAATGTCTCTTTGTTTTCTCTAATGCATAACTAAAACTATTTACAATATTTACAATAATCCCAATCATTTCATATTAGGTGTCAATAGATTGTATACTATTAAAGAACATGGATAACTTCATATGGACTATTGTTGGCTCAATTACATACTGTAGAATGGTACTTTTGGTCACCTCCATGCCTTCTTGATTTTCTTCTTTCCTAATATGTTCAATGAACTCTCTCAACTCCTGCATGATGACACATTTACTCCTTATTTCTCCAAGTGAGCCCACAAATGGGATTTTGTGATTTCATGCTAATGAATCTAAACTGTTTTCCAATCAGACATAGGCATATGTAGTGTTGGTCACCTACTCACAAAGTTAGTTATAATTTTTTGTGTGTAGCCTCAAATCTGCTTTGTCCTCCTCTATTGCTACTTGACGCCTAGATCCTCCATTAGATCCACAAATGTACATGCTACCTTCAGAACCTTTAGGATTTATTGAGATCTTTTCTAGACTTCAACCAGGGGTGCCATTACTTCATGCAAGAGGATCATCTTACTGCAAAGTTGCTTCACAATATCTTCCATTAGTTTCAATTCTTCAAGTATGGAAAACCACAATTTTGTTGTGTTGGTACTAGTAGAAGATAATTTATGATTCTCTACAATAAGATTATCAAACTATTTTTTTATGGTAGTTAGCCCCTTTTGTAGTTGTTCATTTTGATTCAAAATATATTTTGTATTATCCTATGTTGATGTCGCAAAGAGGACATTTGTTGCAAGGACTGCTTGAGGATTCTTCCCAGTGTTGGATGCTATAACCCTTTCTGTGTCTATGGTAACATGATGGACAAGCTCATCAAGATAATACTTTCACTTCTCATGTATGATCCTCTTCTTCAGCTGGTTGAAGGTAAAGTTTGATATATCCATGACCCTGTCATCAGGTGGAGGATCAATTCCCATCTTGCTGAAAGGGAGTTGACCATCAGCGAGAGGAGGTTCTGACTAAATATTTGGATCATCTAAAATAGGTTCAATATATTCTTCCTCTTCTAGTTCTTGCTATATGTCATGTGCCATTAGTTCCTCCTCCATTCTCTATGCAGTTTCTTCTTCCTATTTTTTCTTCATAACCTCTTCCTCCAACTTCTTTTGTTTTCCCTATTCCTCTACTCTCTTCCTCTTTAATATTTATTCTTGTCATTTCTTTTGTAGCTCCTCTAATTTTGTCTTCTTTAACTCTTCTTTCTTCTTAAGCAAGTCATCCTGCTTCTTCTTCTCTTTTTCCTCGTCCTATTTGCATTATTCCTCCCTTTTACACTCCTCCTCTTGTTGCTTTTCTTCTTCTTCTTCTTTCATTTCTTCCTCCCTTTTCTTCTTCTGTTGCTCTGCTTCTATTGCACCTTTGCAAAGAGGAATCACCTTAAAATTTCTAGTTCCTTCTGCTACCAGATCATACTTTGGCCTCTTCTTTTGTGATATAGTATTCGTTGTGGCAGTCACTTCCTCTTGAGTTCCCTCCTTTTGTAAATCTAGCACATGTGGAACATGGGAAGGGCCTAGTGCCTCATTACCTAGTTCATTCTGCCTTAATTCATTGTATCCATTTTTTATCTTCTCGTCTTCTGGAAATTTCATAGTTACATATGGAAAGGCATAATGTAGCTTAGCACAATGTTGTCTACAAACCTTCTTGGGATCGCATTTGTGGAAGCTCATTTCTCCAAATAAAGATGTTTAATTTCTTCAATATCATCTTTAGCCACCTTAAGGCTTTTGAGTTCATATGATCCAATCTATAAAGGAAAATATTTCCATGGGGACTTCTTATTCCTTTGGGACTACGCAAACAAACCTGTATTTAGTTGATAGGTAACTTCCTACATGACCACCTTGTTGGTCACATACCTTGGCATAAGATGAAGGTTAGTTTGGCACCTAAAAACTCTAATGTATGTGCCTTGTGGTGAAGCAAACCAATCCAAAATCTCATAGAGTGCCTCCAATACATGATTTGTCATATAGGGAGGTTCCACCTCAAAAATCATGTGATATAAAGATGTAAAGAAGTTCTCATCCAGTCTCCTATATACTCCTTGGAAATTGACTTCTGATAATAGTCTTCAATGGAGTTGAACAAGAAGTTTCTCTATAGGGGTCCAATCCTATTTCGTTCCTGTGAATGCATAGCAGGCACAAATTCCATCCAATAGATAGGCATATATATAAAATTTCGGTGATTGGTTGGCTTCCAAAGCTTTCTTCACATCCTGTACATTGATCTGCAGTTGCTAAGAAAAAATGTCAGCCCAATTGAATATTCTCTCTCTATAAACAACTAGGTTGAGTAAATAAATCCATCCTTCTTCAAAATATTTTACATTCTTTCACCCATGTTGTAGAAATTATGATGTATATTCGAAACTACTCATGAAATTTACTAAACCACGAGTTTCTAAGCTACTCTACTGCTTTGTGAACATTACTTCACAATCTAGAACACAAATCATAGACATGCAAAAGGAAAAATCACACATGTACAAAGATTTATCTAGGGGAAAGCAACTGCTCAAAACCCCTTCCTATTTGTATTTCATTAATCAAATAATAAATATGAATACATAAGCTTTCTCAAGCCTAAGCACAACCTACAAGTGTATAGTCTATCTCTCTGCCCAAATGATTGACCCTGGCAAACACTTAGCCAATTTTCAAGCCCTCCAAACTCCTGTTTCGTTGTGTTGTTCCTTGAGGAAATTAGACCCTATTATTTAGGAAATTCCCTTAATTAGATTGTGCAATTCCTCTAGGCTCATCCTCTAACTGCATACACCACCTATACACATTGGATAATCTAAAACTGATAGTAAATTGCCCTGCAATCTCCATCTCAACTGGGTAAATTGAATTCTCAGCATGCATCAATTATTTTGGACTAATTAATTAGTTAACTGGTCGATCATTGAGTGTGGTTGAACTTTTACACTTTCACAACTTGACCTTCCACTAGTTCCTCCAACAATTAGAACTAGTTTAGCATACCATAACTCAATTCAACTGAAATAGATTGCTACAAATTAGAAATCAATCATACTTAACTGAAATCAATATTCCCCAACTCAAATTAGCTGAGTTAATTGAGTGACAAGTTCCATGTCACCTCAGTTAACTACCACCAAGATTTCTATTGAAATGAAAATTCGAATTTTCTCTAGTTTGACCAAGGCAAGGTCAAACTGATATTTTATTGTTGCATTTTCAACACTCCCTCTGAGAAATAAAGGGATTATCAACTAGCCCTATCACGCACTTGTGGAAATCGAACTTCCCTCTTTACAAGGCCTTTGTCAAAATGTCATCATCTTATTTCTATGTCAGAATGTACTACAACAACATTATCTGCCTCTGCACACAATCTCGTAAATGGTGATACCAAATATCTATATGCATGGATTTATTGTGAAAAATAGGATTTTCAAAGAGCTTTATGCAACTCTAATTATCATAGTAGATCACAGTTGGATCCTTCATCTGACCAAACAATCCAACAAGTATATTTCTCATCAAGATCGCCTCACGTGTTGCTTGACTTGAAACCATGTATTCTTCTTCTATTGAGCTAAGTGCCACAAATATTTGCTTCCTGCTATACCAACAAACTATTACGGACCCAACACTGAAAATTTCACCTGATCTACTATTTTTGTCTTATAGATTCCTCACTCAATCTACATCCATGAAGCCACATAAATTCACTCCCTCTATCTATTTGTACCACAGTCCAAACTGGGTAGTGCCCTTGAGGTATAGTAGAACACGCTTAGCTTCCCTCCAAAATGGTTTTATTGTCCTAACAATAGCTTGGCTTAGCTGGTTGACTTCATAGCACATATTTGGTCATGTGTTCACAAGATTTATTAGTTGGCATACTCTTTCCTCTAGTTGGTTGCTAGAGGCGTCTCCATGGGTTTGCAACTGTCCATGTGGAAACTCTAAAATATCTTGTTGGCATACTTTCCCTGAGAGATAAACAGTTCCCCATCACGTTGCCATGCTTCCAATCCAAGGAAGTATTGCATGAGACCCATTTCCTTCATTTGAAACTCTCTTGCAAGGTCCTCCTTGCAATATCTGATTAGTTTCGCATCACCAGTTAAATTAAAGTCATCAACATATAAGACAATAATCAACAATTTACCTTCTACCAAAATATGATAGAGGTTTACATCCGCTTCACTTTTGGTGAAGCCCATACCAGTGAGATAGCTATCAATCCTGGTGTACGAAGCATGGGGTTCTTGCTTGAGATCGTACAATGCTCGCTTGAGTCTACACACATGAGACTCTTGATTAAAAGTTTCGAAGCCTTTTAGTTGCTCAATATACACCTCCTCCTAAATAACTCCATTGAGGAATGTTGTTTTCACATCCATCTGGTGGGCCTTCCACCCCATCTGTGTAGCCAAAGAAAGGATTGATTTGATGGATGAGTGCCTTGCATATTTGCAAGATCTGTCACACACACTCAATATTCAAATTTCATGGAAAAACAATGATTCAGAACCCTCCTCCAAAAGAAGTATATAACCATCAAACGAAAAATCAACTCATATAAACATTAATGCAACTCTATAGTGGCCTTCATCGCATGGGTTTATAGCTTAATAAATCATTGTAGTATATGGAATAGAGGAATTAAACTTAGGAGGAAATTCAATACACAAGACTTATTAATAAGAATCATGTATAGTAAAAATCATAATGAAGGGAAGAAAGAAAAGATTAAGAATGTAGTGCAAAGATACATAGTATGCTCTTTAAGGATTTGATTTTCATGTCCCTACAGGCATTATAAATCAATATTTGACTTCAATGAATCCATACATTCATGAGAAAAACATCCAATAATACTTACAATACAATCTGAGAAGAAAATGAGACATGGATGAAGACACATAGCCAAAACACATACTATAAACTCGGGTGAGTCGAAATTGCCTAAAGATTGTATTAATTTTCAATAGAGCAATAATACATCCATAATGCACAAAGCTTCTCTATTGGAACACAAAATTTCACAAAGTTTTGAACCCTTTTAGCATCTCTTCTCATAGTCTTTATTGGGCTCCTGAAGGAAAACACGTTACAAAAAAAATATTCCTTCTTGATTTGTTCCAGAGAATCATTATACCAAAATTAAGTGTGCCTAGTAGCACAAATGTCTACAACAAAAATATAACTGACTGGGAAAATAAAATAGTCACATAAAAGTAAAATTAAAAGTGTCACGATTGACATAATCTGCAATATCTTCAATGTTGTTGAGAAGGAGGTGGTGGTTGCATCAAGGGGCCGATGATTTGGAGCATAGGTGGATCAATGAATTGCTGACACCTCTGCCATAGTACCAGATTTGAGAGAGGATACTGGAAGAAAAAATGATGGGATATATTCAAACTGGTGAGGTCTAAGTAGTCTAGCCTAGCCCTGAACAACATTTTTATCAATCCAAGCAACTGAAAGTATTTCTTGAGATAATTAACCATCGTTCTCTCATTTAGAGTTGTGGCCTTCTCATGGGAGGAGTTTGCTCTGCTTTTGGTATCTACCAATCATTGTTTGTACTGATCCTGTGGGCTTAAGTCATCCATTTCCCAACAGCTGGAAAACCCTACCCTTATGAGTGCTTCAAACTCCTGATTGAAAGCCTCCATTTTCCTTTCCACTACTCCTAGGAATTCTTCAACTCGCACTCTAGCTTCCTCCTTTTAGATCATCTTAGAAATTTCCATGATGGCCATCACGCTTTCCACTACATCAATGGGCCTCAACTCACTAAGTGGCCTCTCATTCAACAATTTGATGAATTTTTTTGCAATCTATGAGTTCTTTACCCAATCCTCCTTAGTTGTCATGATGGAGTATTCAAAATCTTTAACTATTATTTCTGTTTGTGCATCATGTTTATGAATTTAGAGTTCTTTTCCATCTCCTCAATAATCCCATCCCATACTAGCTATTTGGCTTGCAGCAACGACATGTTCCCTTTAAACTTTCCCTTGGGATCTTAGATATTTTTCTTGGCTTATTATAGGTCCTTATTAAGGACCTTAACATTAGTCTTGTTGGTTTCTACTTGTTTCTCATTTTGGACCAAGTTTTTCTAGGTAGTTTCTAGATCTCTTTGTACCCTTCTTAAATCCCCTTCTAAAAGTTGGAGTTCAGTAAGGGTCTAGGTTAGAAACTCAGTAGGATTTTGGGGATCCAAAGGGACGATTACTGTGCACCTGTGTGATTTAACCTTTTTCTGCATCTAGACTATTGTTTGCTTGAGGGCTACGACCTCATTTTTCCTGTCAATGATCTCTTTGGCCAAGATCTATTTTTCTGCCTCTACCTGCACTAGCTCCTTGGCCTAGATATGTTCACTGCCTTGCATCTTGAGCTTGTGTCTTATCTCTTGAATATTTTCTTGGGAACCCTTGAATAAAGTCTCTACAGCTGACCTGTCTTCAGGATTCACCCCAAGCTTCACCACCAGCTCCTTGAAGTTTTTGTTTTGTATGTGGAGAGCACGGGAATTGGCTTTCTCTTTCTTTGGCCTGTGTGCAAATTTCGCCAGTAGTGTTTCTGCCTTACTGATGGTTAAGGAATTCTTATTCAACTCGTTGTATAGCATTTCCCTAACCTACTTGTGGAAATTGATTTTTTCTGGGAGGGGAATATTGTAGAAAACCTGTGATAGGTTAACCCAATAATGCAATATAAATCAAAGTAGAATACTATAACCTACTTCTACTATCAATTTGCGGAAGCTTAAGGATTGAGGTGAAAAATATAACCAGAAGAAGAAGAATCAATGGCACAGTACACATGAAAATACTTTGGGAAAATCCTCAGCTGAAAACCCCACACTATTGTATTATCATACATGGTGGAAATACATAGGAATTATACAAAGCCTTAGCTCTCACAGCTAGCCAGATCCCAGTACAATCCTCACAGATGCTCACAGGCAATCTTGGCTTCTCTCTAGCCTTCCTCTCTACCCTCCAAGCTCCTATTTACTTGCGTTACTCCTTGTCGATGATTTGCCTATTACCAAGTGGAAAAATCAAACCTTTAAAACTGTGCAATCCTCAAGGATGAATCCTTGAATGCATGCATGAGTTTTCTCCATGAGAAAACTGATAGTACATTGTCCTTGAACATTAATCTCTACTGGGTCTTTCTTAGAATAGACATGCACGAGTTTCTGATGAGGGAATCTTCAGTTAACTGGAGTAGCACTAGTTGAGTGCATTAATGCATCAACTGACTGTTAACTCACTATTAGTTCCTCAAATAGTTTGGAACTAATTTAACTGGACTTAACTCAGTAAACTGAGTTAACTAATTACAATTCAAATACAACTCAATCTTATCTCCTTAATTTAATGGATAACTCTTGCATGACTACAGAAAGACTTCTAACTTGAATTTCTCCAACTAATTAATTTAAAATAAATAAATTAATTATTTCCAAGTTTTTGTTAAGACTAAATTCGATTTTAATTCACAATTTAATTCAAGGAAAAATTAAATTGGAATATTCTTGTTGTCATATTTCAACACTCCCTCTCAACAACAAAGGGATTATTTGCCACCCTGATCCTTTCTTTATGGAACTCGAATTTACACTTTGACAATGTCTTTGTCAAAATGTCAGCATCTTGCTCCTCTGGTTAAATATACTACAACAACATTATCCTCTCGACCTGTAAAAATCCATGGAAACAAATCTTGCCTTATGCTTCTCCTCACTACCATCAGTAGCTTGTTTTACCTTGTAAAGCCAAGAGGAACTCACAATTGACTTATTCTCCAGTCTCGGAACTACATCCCAAACACTGCTACGAACTATGGAGTCATACCCAAATTGGCTACTGCACTACTTCCTCAAAGGAAGATGGCTTAGTCTCAACACATTCCCCAGCAAGGGCCATGTATCTAGTGTACCTCTCAGGTGACCTCCTCTGTCTGCACTGAGAAGATGATGCTCCCACATTCTCTCTCACATCCTCCAACAATCTGTCAGCTTCTCTTGTGCGCTTTCATTCATCTCTGAAAGACTCTACTTGATTGGATGTCTCCACTCCTAGAACCTTTGCATGCGGCTGCTCCACATCATTCTGAGGCTCCTCCTCCTTAGGAACCAACAATTCCTCCATAGCCTGTAGTTGGAGCTCCCTATCAAGGGAAACTCGCATGACCTTCTGCTCATCAAACTTGAGATCTTTGCGAACCACTATCCTCCGACTGGTAGGCAAGTACACCCAATAGTTGTGAGATGTATCAGTGTACCCCACAAATATCCCCAACTCTGCTTTCGGCTCAAGCTTCTTCCATGCATCCTTTGTCACATGGCAATATACCGATGAGCCAAAGATCCTGAAATGGCCCACATCTAATCTCTTACCAGAGAAAACTTCCTTTGGTTTCTTCATCCCAAGTATGCGATGCAGGCTTCTATTCTACAAATAGACCGTTGTATTGCATGCCTCAGCCACAAGTGAAGTGGTAGGCCTTGGTCATGCAACATTGCCCGTGCTGCCCCTACAATAGTTTTGTTCTTCCTCTTAGCTACCCCATTCTGCTATGGGTTATGAGGTGCCACCAACTCTCGTTTAATTCCTTCCACTGCATAGAAGTCCTTAAACTCTTGAGAGACATATTCTCCACTGTTGTCACTTCTCAAGGCCTTGATCTTCTTCCCTGACTCTTTCTCGACCAAAGCTTTTAACTCATAAAACTTTGTGAAAGTTTGGTCCTTCTTTTGCATGAAATAAATCCAGCATCTACGAGAATAGTCATCAATGAAAATCACATAATACCTTTGCTTCATTGTGGATGTCGTCGAGAATGGTCCACACAAATCAGTATGAACTCACTCTAAGATAACCTCTACTCGACTATCCTAATCATGAAAGGAATACTTGGTGTACTTTCCCAAGGTACAACCTTTACATGTGTCAACTTGCTCAAGTTTACCTTTGGGAAGTCCTGTAGATATCTGATGCATTATCTTCGAAGCCCCATGATGCAAATGGCCCAACCACCTGTGCCACACTTGCCAATGTCTTGGCTTTGCACCAATTCTACTTTCGTACTCAATGTTGCACAATCATCTACCTCTAGTTTATAGAGATTCTTCACCCGAATACCTATCCTCCTGGTCTAACCCATAGCTATGTGTCTTAGGAATGCCTTTCCTTTACTGAACATAACATCATAACCTTTCTCCTCCAACATCGTGACCGATACCAAGTTCTTCTTCAATCCAGGCACATACATCACATCTGTCAACGTGAGAGGAGCTCCATGCTCCCTCTGAAAAGCAACCGTGCCCACCCCTGAAACACTATACCTTCCGTCTCACCCATATCTATGCGCATCTTGAGGTCTTTCTCCTCCAAGGCACTGAATAAATTTTTATCATCGGTCATGTGGAATGAGGCTCCACTACCAAGATACCAGACACAACCCATCATCGATGACACCATGCATGCGATGAGGGTAAAGTCCATTTCGAACTGAGAGGCTAATGCCTCACCTTCCGATCCTTTCAAGGATCCCTTCTTGGACTTATTCGATGGGAAATTAGTCACATAATGTACCATCTTGTGACAATTAAAGCAACTTACTTTAGACATGTCACCCTTCTTCCCTCCATGAGAAGAATTCGATTTGAAATGGGAAGCCTTCCCCTTCCCTTTCCTTGCCTTACTTGCTAAGGCCAGATTTTCTTCATTATCATTCTTGGATGAAGAACCATCTCGTGTGCTCCTCTTGATCTCCTCCTGCATAAGATTGACCACAATCGTTCTCGATCTGGCAGTTTCTCACTTCCATTCACATAGTTCTGGTAGCTATTCCAACTCTTTGGAAGGCCAAGGAGAGCGAAGCTCACCATATCATCATTGGAAGTAGTTATTCCCACATTGCCAATCTCATCTCTGTAGGTGGTGAGCTTGATCAGATATGTGGAAATAGTATCGCCCTTCTCCATCTTGATTCTTTGAAGCTTATCCTTGAGCGCCAATTTCCTCTGGTCGCTACTATTCTAGTAGACGTCCTTCAATGTCTTCCACATTGAAAATGGAGTATCCTTCCCATGGAGACTCGAGACAATATGGTCTCGAACTCCCTCAAGGGTGATCCATCTCGCCTTCACCACACACATCTTCCACTCAGCTAACTCTTGTGCATTAGTTGAAGGTCGCTTTGGGATTTCTTTATCAATGAATTCCTTCAAGCCATTGTCTTCTAATACAACCTCCATTCTATCTTTCCATGCTATGTAGTTTGAGCTACCTTCCAAGGCATACTCGAGTCTCAAGCCCTAGAACGCCATTGGCCAACCTTGAAGTATGATATGAATTCGATTTGCACCTGCAACCCCGAACTTCAAACTTCGAATTCTGTTCTCAGTATATTGTTCACAACTATGATACCATGTAGAAAATTTGTGATAGGTTAACCTGATAATGCAATATAAATCAAAGCATAATATTATAACCTAATTCTACTATCAATTTGCGAAAGCTTAAATATCAAGCTGAACAATTTAACTAGAAGAAGAAGAATCAATGGCACAATACACATGAAAATACTTAGGGGAAAGCCTCAGTTGAAAACCCCACACTATTTTATTATCATACATGGTGGAAAAGACATAGGAATTATACAAAGCCTTAGCTCTCACAGCTAGCCAGCTCTCAGTACAATCCTCACTGATGCTCATAGGCAATCTTGGCTTCTCTCCAGCATTCCTCTCTACCCTCCAAGCTCCTATTTCCTTGCATTGTTCCTTGTGGATGATTTTCCTATTACCAAGTGGAAAAACCAAACCTTCAAAACTGCGTAATCCTCAAGGATGAATCCTTGACTGTATGCATGAGTTTTCTCCATGAGAAAACACATGCAACTGATAGTACACTGTCCTTGAACATTAATCTCAACTGGGTCTTTCTCACAATAGATATGCATGAGTTTTTGATGAGGGAATCTTCAGTTAACTGGAGTAGCACTAGTTGAGTGCATTAATGCATCAACTGACTGTTAACTCACTATTAGTTCCTCAAACGGTTTGGAACTAATTTAACTGGACTTAACTCAGTAAACTGAGTTAACTAATTACAACTCAAATATAACTCAATCTTATCTCCTTAAGTTAAGGGATAACTTTTGCATGACTTCAAAAAGACTTCTAACTTGAATTTCTCCAACTAATTAATTTAAAATAAATAGATTAATTATTTCCAAGTAGCTATTAAGACTAAATTCAATTTCAATTCACAATTTAATTCAAGGACAAATTAAATTGGAATATTTTTGTTGCCATATTTCAACAAATACTTGCCATATCCAAAGAGACGTCCAGAGTTTTGAATTGGGGTCCTAAGGGCAAGGACTGGGCTCAAGGATGATACAAGGAAAACCTCTTTTGGTTCCTCTCTAAATCCATTGCAGCAAACAACCTGGTGTGATAGGGGCTGAATGAGATTCTACCTATTGCTGCATCTCATCTCTCACTTTCTTATTTCTTTCTTCAATGAACTTGAAGGCATACCAAGTTGACCCTGGGACTAATATGCTAGCATTTTCACCTAAAAAAACTACATGTGAAGAAGATGATGTAGTAGACTGAGGCATATGCTCCAATGAGATATGAAAGCCTAGTTGATCTAGACCCTTCTCCACTAGGCTTGTTTCCAAAACTTCTTCTCGTGCCTCCTAAGTCTTAGCCTTTTTGGATGAGGAAGCCCTACCATATCGGTATTTGTAATATGACCCATGGGCATCTTTATGCTTTTCCTTTATCAATCGGAGTGTCAATATCCATCTATGTGTCAAGAGGCCATGATTCGGAGTTAGCTTTCCATTCTACCTTAAGTTTAGACTCGTGCAAATAAGTCAAAGCCTTTATCTTTTCTCTCCTTTGAGCAATGACACCATGAGGGTCATTGTTCTGGATATCTCCTAGGTCAAAATTCATTTCCCTGAGAAAGGCCTCAACAACTCCGGAGGCTTTCCTGACATTAAAAACAAAAGGTCCCACAAGAATTCCTAATTTGAATAGATGCCCCTTCTTTGCAGGGAGAAAGTGGAGTTGGTCTATAGCTAGACTTTTCCTAATGAATTATAAAGATAAAATATCCTCATAGGCATGAATACAGGTAGGTGGTAGGGGGCAAGTTCACACCCATAGATCCTCATATCTATGTGGTTTTCAAACAAATACTAGTCTCCCACCCTAGTGTTCTTGCTAAGTTGAAGGAGTTCTTCTTGCTAGGGGGGGCAACTTTGGGAGGAGGCACACCATGAATGATTATATAAGCAATGGCCATATAGGTGGAGATAAACTGTGAAACTTTTTTAGAATCTATTCTTTTTCTTACAGCCACATCCTGATCAGAAAACGAGTTCCTCTTCTTATCCCTAGAGACCAAGTTTAGGCCCAAACACTCAAATTATTCAATGTAAGAGTATAGAAAAAAGATAAAACAACAAGGAGTAGTATCTAAAATATGAGGTGGTGGAGAAGTGATGCATATGGAATCTGATGGCGTTAACTAGGTAAGATGGGATGTGAAGCACCCAGCCAGGCTGCAACATTTTCTTGAGGAAGACTAACATGGCCTTATTGGCTATGGTGGCATCTTCTTCTCCCAGTAGATGAGTAAGAATAGACAAGATAGGTTGAACTGGCTCCGCAAAGAGGGAGAGGGAGAAACTATTAACAACATATAAGGTATCTAGCCCAGGGGCTAGGATAATTTTCAAGAAGGGTTGATGCTCAGTGGTTGGGAGAGTGGAGTAATAATACATCAAGGTAGTGTCAATGAACTGCATTAATTTTGGGGGTGAAAGCTACATCAATGCCTTCTCAATTAGTGTTGGGGTGATTTATAGGATCTTAGCCCCTTAGGAAAAAATGAAATAGTTGTTATTGTCAACATAGGTCACTGCTAGCCCGGAGACAAACTCTAGGAAGTAGTGCATGGTGGGAGAAATCTTGTAGTATAGACCCGAGTCCACCACTCAGAAAGGGTCTTCTCGCCTGACATATTGGTCAAACAGGTCATATTGGAGGCTTGCCAAGTCATAGGAGTAGGATGGGTCAGTGGTTTACTCTTCCATACCCTTGAGGGGGTCAAGGCTCAAGGAGAGATTAGGTTTGTGGGTTTTTGGAGCCTTTGGGGTTTGGAAGACCTTGAGGCCATCATTTTTTAGTTTTTAAATTCTTATACTAAGAAGAAAAAAGAGTACATGTGAGAATATTTTCTGGTCACCGCAGAGGAGGACGAAAACGACACTAGGTTGAGTTGTCGGGATGATGGGGGTGTGCAAATGGCGTTCTGAGCAGGGCATAGGATGGAGGAGCACCGAGAAACAATGATGGAATTTTTGAAATTTTTGCGGGGGAAATATTTTTTATAGGCAGTGGGAGCCAACGTTTGGGTGACGTCATGGGGGTTGGACACGTGTCATGACGCAATTTGACAATGGAGAGTGAGGTGGTGGACAAGAGCGGGGGGGGGAAACAGTGGGTCACCACTACAACCTTTGAACTTTAACTTTTGCAGTGCCAACAAATGAAACCCCACCAATTGGTGTGGTCCCCACTTGGTTTTGAAGGTCAGGCGGTAGCAGGATGAAGATATCTTCAACCCATCTGGAATGAATCTTTGTCATTGGATTGAAATTTCGATATTCAACTCAGGAGGGGCAGAGAGATTTATTGTTTGCACAAGTTGCCCCCCCCCCCTAGACTGCTTCCAGAAAGTGAAAAGGTGGAGATGGACAGTGATCTGCCCAAAAGTTGCACACTTTTTACTAGTAAGTTTTCTCGAAGGTCCCGAGGTCTGATAATTGCTTTATGCACCTATCAATTTCCACCACGTGTTGCAAGGGAAACAAACAGGGAAGGATGACCTCCAAGTCCTTAAGAGCTTTTCCCTCTCCTTCGATATGCAATCTATTTCCCTCCATTCTGATACTTAAGCTTCTTCTAGGGTCCTCCTTCCTAAACATGGAACCTATTGCCTGGTCTTTGTAAAAATAGGGTCTCTTGAGCATGAATGTTATAGATCTGATACCACTTGTTATAGATCTGACCCAGAATATAGCTCTGATACCACTTGTTATATATCTGACCCAGAATATATGAGAAATAACAAATATACCCAATAATAACAAGATCGAAATAGATAGAAATGATTCACTTTATTAATATCAAACCCTTGAGGTAGGGAAACACCATACATTCACTCCTTAAGGAAGGAGAACACTCCACAAGCCATATGCTTGTACATACAATAATCCTTCACACAATTCCTTGACATTATTTCTTGACATCTCTCCATATAGAGTCTCTAGCCTCTATATAGGCCTCATACATACAATACCATGGATCATTACCATGGTTCCCTCATACCATCGAACTAATACCATGGACCCATTACATTATTACTAACTACTTGTGATCCCTTACATGATATGGGTTAACCACTTTATTTATTACTATGGCCCATCCC